>MU270069.1:0-143536 GCA_021432635.1 Thozetella sp. PMI_491 | reverse complement strand
GGGGGGGGGGGGGGAGATGGCATTGCATCGAGAATCGATAGTATTATTTGATTTTAATCCCATTGGATACACACCGCGTGGTAGGGCTGCCAAGAACATGGCGGGCGCCCAGATGCTCCTGGCACCTTCGGATGTGCACCACCAGCTCGCAGGCTTCCTGGGATTACCATCCATATGTTCCATGTATGCCATTCCCGCAGCCATAAACCTCCCGAAGCCAACTAAATCAGACGCAGGCGCTATGCAGTGCTCGCCCATATATATGCAGCGCCCCTTCAACCATCCAATGCCTCGCCGTCCAAGATGCTCCGCAAAATGTCAGCGCCTAGGCCCTCCACTGCTTGCTCGATCTCCTTCTCTCCCACACAGCAAGCCACCCGCTTCTCGTCGTCGAGCAAATTCCCGTGGCCGAATGCCGGCTTCCTCCCTTTCTTGGTAGGGGTCTGAAACCCGGCGAAGGAGCCGGTCTTGCCATTGACTGGGGCTACCAGGGAGAGTGTCTCAAGGCTTCCAATCACCTCGCGGAACTCGGAGCTCGAAAGTGGATGTAGCACCGAATCACGCGTGCATAGCGCCGAGTAAGCATCGAACAGTGTCTTGACCGTGGGCGCAGTCACCTGACCCTTTAGCTTGGATGGAGTCGTTGGCGCCGTCGGCGTCGACACCATCTTGGCCGCTCGGTTTCGCTTCTCGATGGCCATGAGGGCGCAGAGCGCCGCCTTCTGCTGGAGGTTGAGCGTCTTGAGCCTCTGATTTGCGCCGTGGCTAAACGCAGCCGCAGTGACCTTGTTGAGGTGAGCAATCGTGACGCGGGGTGCGTTCTCAACGGTGAGGTCCTGCAAATGCTTGATGAGAGATGCAGATATGCTGCGAGGTCCCGGCGTGGTGGGACCAGAAGCCAGGTTGGCATTCTCGCCTAGCACCCTCTTCGACGGGCTCATCTGCAGGAGTTGCTCCTTGATCTCGTTCTCGCATCTCTGTCTTGTCTCGCTCTCCACCAAGTCGATTGCTCGGCGGCACACCTCGAAAGCCCGCCGCAGGTCGCCCGTCTGGCTCGAGACCTTACGGGAGCAAAGCTCGATAGCTGCTGGGTGGAAGAATGGGACGTAGTCTGGGGTCGCAGTTCCCTCCGGCAGCAGACTCTTGAGGCGCGTTGTAATGATGGTCTTGACCTGAGGCGCTGTGTAAGGCAGAAAAGGAAGCAGCTCGGGCTTCATATTCCGTGACTTGAGTCGGGGCAGGAAACGGTCGGTCAGATCGAGTGCGTTGGCAATGCCGACCAACGCAAGCTGTGACGTCTTTGCCAGTGACCACTCGAATACGCGGTACAGGCTCTCCAAATCCAAAGTGAGGAGGAAGTCGACCTCGTCTAGGACTACTAGGTACGCATTTCTAGTACGCTTCTTGGGGGCAAAAATCTTGTGCAGGGCCGTCACTGAGTCGTCTTCTGACATGTCAACTGCCTCATCGAGTTGCTCGGCGATTGTGTCGTACAGTCCCTTGGCGGATCGGAGGCTCATGCAGTTGACGTAGACCTTACGCACCGACGGGGTTGCAGAGACAACGTCATCCGTGACCTCAGTGACCATGGCACTCTTGCCAGTTCCCGGTGGCCCGCTCACATAGATGCAGCCGCCGGGGGCGGATGTCGAACAGCGGTCGAGGAAGTTGGTGAGTCGTGCACGCTCCTCCTCCCGTCCTACCAATTGGCCGTGCTCTGCGGTCCGCGAAAATGCCTGCCTTGCTAGACGATAGACGGTCTGGCACGAGGTAGGCGTGAGGGGTGTGGTGGGCGTTTGGCGTCTCGAATGCTTCCCGGCGGAGAGAACACGGTGCCTGGGCGTGCTGGGCTTGGCTAGCGCATCGTAATACCGCGGTGTCTGGGGGGTTACGGGAGCTGCTATCTCAGGCCTAGCCCGTGCCTGCGTTTCGTTGTGGTCTGGCGATGCTGCTGCAGCGCGGCTCTTTGGTGAGCGAGACACGGAAAGAAGCCCGGCTCGGCGCTTAGAGGGGGTGTTCTCGAGAGAGGACGGGGTGTCGAGGATGGGAGGTAGGTTTTCCTGATCCTCGTCGGAAATGGCTACCGTGCTGCGAGGGGTGCGTCTTGCCCGCTTTGAGGGTAGGGCGAGGTCGATATTCTCTGCTCATGGTTCCTGTCAGTTACGATCACTCTGGGAGGGAGTCAGGGGGTTGCGGGCGTGCTTACCGACTTCCCTCGAACTGCGGGTTCTCTTTCCGAGTGTGGTAGACGCCATTGTGTCGGTGGGAGGGAGAATTGCGAAGTACGAGGCGCAAAAGAATTGAAAGGACGAAGCTGGAGAGCCGGGAAGGAGGGATGAGGCGGTCGAAGCTGCAGTTCATTAAGGAAAAGGTCAAGGGTATATGGGGCATCCCACTTTACGCGTCGCGTAGCTTAAGCGCGCTCGACCGTGGTTTCGCGTCCCAAAACCACTTAAACTCGGTGGCTGGTGCAGCGCGTTGGAGTGGGGCCGTCGCTCATTTAGGGCGAAGAGTGGCTCTGCAGAGTAAGTGGGTACCAACCCGTATCTGGATGGTGGGGCCCCGGTAGTAGCCGATCTCCGCCGTCCAAGCTTTGTGTAGCACCCGTAACCCCTAGCTCTTTCAATGACGGCTGTCGGCGCAAGACACGGCGACTTGTGCGGGGCGTCACCGCCGTATCTTTGGCACTCCGACGATGCCGTCCTTCCTGGCCGAATTGCCTCTGCTCGCACAGTTCTCCAGTCCTCAATGGTGTGGCAACAGGACTACTACTCCGGATTAGGAGGATGAACGAGGAGGGCCGTTTTCTCTCTCTTCTTTCCTTTCCTTTGTTGGCCTCCCTCCCCGGCTCGGTGGAGGCGATAAGACTGCCTACACGATGGGCTACAATGCCCGAATTGAGCGCTTTCGAGATCATGAGTATCCCATGCTACGCGGTATTCGCTCTTTCCTCACAAGCTGGCACCTAGGCCAGGCCAGTCGCGGAGCGTCTTGTCTCGCTAACAGGTTGCCAGATTCCATCTATCTTGACCATGCCGGCACAACTCCGTACTCCAAGTCGTTGATCGACAAGTTTGGTCAGGACATGACCACGAACCTCTTTGGGAACCCCCATTCTGCCTCGGCCCCGTCGCAGCTCTCGACATCTCGCATAGAGGACGTTCGCTTCCGGGTGCTCGAGTTCTTTAATGCTCGCCCAGACGAGTTCGATGTGGTATTTGTGGCGAACGCAACGGCCGGTATCAAGCTGGTCGTTGAAGGCATGCGTGGCCATGCCCCCAATGGGTTCGACTATGTCTACCATTACGCAAGCCACACGAGCCTCGTTGGCGTCCGGGAGGAAGCTCGCCACAGCCTCTGCCTTGACGACCAGCAAGTCAATCAGTGGCGACTGGGGCACTGTCCCATCTCCAACGATACGCCGCCCCGGCCTATTCTCTTTGGATATCCCGGCCAATCAAACATGGACGGCCGCAGGCTTCCCCGCGTATGGGCCAACGATGTGCGGTCAGTAAACGCGCCCGAAGCATCCAGACGGGTCTATACTTTGTTCGACGCCGCGTCCCTGGCCGCATCCTCCCCGTTGGATCTTGGCGCATCAGACACTGCCCCGGACTTCACTGTTGTCAGTTTCTACAAGATATTTGGGTTCCCCGACCTCGGAGCTCTGATTGTGAGACACCAGGCATTCTCTGTCTTTGACTCTAGGCGGTATTTCGGCGGCGGCACGGTAGACATGGTCGTTTGCATGAGGGAGCAGTGGCACGCTTCCAAGTCGGCATTTCTCCACGCACGCCTGGAGGACGGGACACTGCCTGTCCATAGCATTGTTGCGCTTGGCGCGGCCCTGGATGTCCATGACCAGCTTTTTGGATCCATGTGTGAGGTGGCGGCCCACGTTGCATACCTATCACGAAGGCTACGGCGCGGTCTGCAGTCACTACGGCATGGCAATGGGACCCAAGTGTGTAAAATCTACGCACCAGATTTAGAAGGGGTCGAGTACTATCCCATGGGCCCTGTCGTCGCATTCAACCTGCGAAGTCACTTGGGGGCCTGGGTGAGCTTAGCCGAGTTTGAAAAGTTGGCAGCATCTAAGAACCTCCATGTGCGAACAGGAGGCGTATGCAATCCTGGGGGCATCGCATCTGCCCTATCTCTTCAGCCCTGGGAACTGAAGGAGAACTTTTCGTCCGGCTTTAGATGCGGGACTGAAAACGACATTGTCGCAGGGAAACCGACCGGCGTGATACGCGCGAGTTTGGGAGCGATGAGTACAATATCAGATGTCGACCAGTTTGTGGCTATAATTGGCGAGTTCTATCGCGACGCAGCAATTCCACAGGTCGACGCCAGCCCATCTCCGCCCCCCGAGGCTCCTGCGGATCTCTCCGTTGAGAGCATATGGATCTATCCCATCAAGAGCTGTGGCGGTTTCGAGGTCCCTCGCGCTGTAGACTGGGAGGTTCGGCCGGAGGGGCTAGCCTGGGATAGGGAATGGTGCTTGGTCCATCGTGGCTCAGGCCAAGCTTTGAGTCAAAAGCGACACCCTCGCATGTGCCTCATCCGGCCGTACATCGACCTTGAGCATGGGAAGCTCCGGGTTGTCTTTGCAGACCCGCAATCGGGCCACTTACCAAAGGAAATTTCTATCCCACTCTCCAGCAACCCGGCGCTGTTCCGGCGCCAATCTGTGTCCTCCCGGGTCTGTGGCGAAGAGATTTACGCGCAGACCTACTCTTCGGTCGAGGTAAATGGCTTCTTCTCGAATATTCTCGGGGTACAATGCATGCTAGCTCGGTTCCCTCCTGGGGGCCAGGGCAAAAGCATGAGACACTCCAAAGCCCATCTCCAGCAACACCAAACCATCGCGCAGAGGGTGGCATCTATTCGCATCCCCGGCCTACTCCCAGCTCCACGGGCTTCTCCATCACCTCCCGATTCAGATGCCGAGGGAACGGCGCGGCGTATCCTTCTATCGAACGAGAGCCCCATCTTGGCCATCAACCTCGCTAGCTTGGACGAACTAAACCGGCACATTGGAGAACGGGGTGGAAGGCCAGTGTCACCGGCGGTGTTTAGGGCGAATGTGGTGATCTCATCTTCGAAACCTGTTTACGCGTATGCCGAGGACAGCTGGCGGACTTTGCGCATCGGGCAGCAGCAGTTCTCCATGCTTGGGTCTTGCCGGCGTTGCAATATGGTGTGCATCAACCAGGACACCGCTGACAAGAGCGAGGAGCCGTTCGTTTCACTCGCCAAGACCCGACGATTCAATGGCAGGGTTTATTTTGGCAACCACATGGGGCACTGCCCATCCGTAGAGGTGGCAACCAGAGAGGCGCAGTATCCTACCATTAGAGTTGGCGATCCCGTGCAAGCCGACACTGGTTAGTCCAAGGCGCCGAAGGCTCAACATAAGGAGAGCCGGATGGAGCAAACCAGAGCAGTTCTTAGAATGCATGCTTCACAGCCACTCCCAATATGTTTATCAGCTTGGTGTCAGACAGAGGGCAGCCAGATTGGAAGGCTTACAAGCCAGTAAAACGCTTAATTCCGGCTTGGTGCTGGTCCTGTAAGCTCCCTGCATCTCTTCGTATGGCCCATAGCAGTAAATGCGGATACAGCTGCTTCTTAACTCTCACCCTACCCAACAAAGGAGTTGTATGTAGACTACCAATTGTACGACACCGGCCCTGCGCCCCATTAGTTCTTCTAGGTTTAAGCATCGTCTTGCCCGCAACCTCACTAACTAAGCCCCTAAGCCACCAGGCTGCCTACCTTAGTCTCATCTCGTACCAAGTTAAGAGGCATACAGGAGGTGGACTGTAGCTATGGCTAAATTTCCCAGCGACCAATTCTCAGCAGCTGTTTCGATGTCCAATAGTGCCTCAATATCGCGAGAAGCAAGGCGTGAGAAGGAGGTAGGATGAGGTGAGCGGCGCTTGGACGTGGCGGGTGGCGTAGGTTAACGACCTCAGCTATTCATTGCCCTCAAGCCGTGTCAAGACATGTCTTCCACCACCAAACCAATGGATTCCTTCATTCCTAAAATTTTTTCCAAAGGAACCTTCAGCCTCGATAACCATCGATATTTCGCAGTCGTCATTTTCCGGATGAATAAATTGCCGCTCAATAGCCGCCGTACCCGACGAGATACATTCGGTTGTAGGTGAAAGAAGCCCGTAAGGAAACAAAACCCGGCTTCACACGCTCTCTCTCTATCTTTCGTGCCGCAAGCACCGATCGGACCAAAATACCTGTCAGATGGCGCTGCCCGACCCCATATTGAACCCCGGGGCTTACCAGAGGCATCTGTATACGTCCACCTTCCGGGCTTCTGTTGCAGCGGGAGAGGCGCGCCCGCTGGTGATCCCTTACTCTCTGGCTGGAGTTTTCATCCTTCCCGTACTGTACCTCTGTATCCCGCACAAGCGCCGGCCATGGCTGCACCATATGCGTTATGCCATTCTGGCAGCCATGGTCTTTCTCAATGCCCACCTCTTGCTTCGAACTTCAAGCACGAATATGGCCGGAGCATATGCCACGGGCCTGGCAGCAGCTTGGGGTATAGTGTGGGGATCCACGCTGCTGCTGTTTATGAGACCGCAGTTTGACGCAGCGAGGGTAGCGAGGAGAAGGAAGAAGAGGAAACATAGTGATGAATATTCGTCTGAGACGATTCGCCGAGGACAAGAGAATGGGCATATGCCTGCTTACCGTCCAGGCGAGAAGAGCAGTGGCGGGGGTCAAGTCGCGCCCGACGAGAGCGTCGCAGCCGCCCTTATCGAGTATGAATACTATTGGCAGTCATACCCGGAGAACGGGTCTTTCCTCGAGCGTCTCGACTGGTCTATGGACCTTGCCACCGCTTTCAGAGGCTCAGGTACGGACCAAACACCTTAACTATTGGGATTGGGCATCTCTGCTCAAGTGCCGGCTGACCACTTCCCTAGGTTGGAACTGGACGATCCAATCGATTCCGCACTTCAAGCGTCCGGAAAACCCTGGGTCAGGCGAGAGTGTCCAGCTTGATTCTATCCCTCTCTCTACGCGAGCCGGATATACCCGCTATGCTACGTACCGGTCTTTCTTGCTCAACCGCTTGTGGCACATAGGTTGGGGCTACATCGTCCTTGATTTCAGCAGCGTCATGATGATGAAAGATCCCTATTTCATCTTCGGACCAGAGACAACGCATCCGCTCCCCCCCTACCTCACCTCGCTGTCCCCGTGGGTCCTTGAGGTTTACCGTAGCGCGATCACCTTAGCCGGAGTCCTGGGCGCTCTCTTCATGATTATGTCTTTTGACCATGTCATCCGCTGCGTCGTGCTAGGGACGCGTACCTTGGGAGTTCACGGAGAGCTCTGGCACTACCCATCGCTCTTCGGGTCGTTCGACTGCGTCCTCGACAGAGGGCTGCCCGGCCTCTGGGGCGGCTGGTGGCACCAGTCGTTCCGGGTCGCTTTCGTCGCGCCGACACTGTGGCTCGTGAAGCGTGGTTATCTCGCTGGCGATCACAGATCACCTATTCCGCGGCTGGTGGCCGTGTTCATTGCCCTGTTACAATCCGGGCTGCTTCACGCTGCCGGAGGGGTGAGCGCAATCCCGAACACAACTAAGGCGTGGACACCAGTGGCCTTCTTTATGCTATCGTTCGTGGGCATTGTAGTCCAACAGGCGTGGTGCCGAGCATTTCAGGGGCAAATACAGAGCCTCCCACGAGGATGGAGGCGAGCGGGAAACCTAATTTTTGTTACGCTCTGGCTGCACTTCACACGCTGGGGACTCATCGATGATATGTGCCGCGCTGGCCTCTTCCTCTTTGAGCCAATCCCAGCGTCTCCCTTGAGGGCCATGGGCTTCGGCAGGCCAGGGGATAGCTGGTGGCGCTGGGACAGAGATCACTTTCCATTCTGGTATACGGGGGAGCATTGGTGGGAGAGCGGGATCGGCATTTAGAGTGTCTCATACATGTAGACGAGGCGCCAGCGACGGCATTCAAAACGTGATAGTACCTTCATCTTCACTACCCGGCGGCTATGCAGCTAAAGCTCGACTTGATAGTTCCGTATACAACTGATCATAGTCTACAGACGGAAGAGGGACACCTTTTTCGTCAGTTCCAGTAATGCCTGGGTGCCAAAGCCTTTCCGTGCTGACAGCTTTCGGATCTCGTCTTCCAGCCAGAGGACAGCGGGCTGATAGGTAGCCTGCTTTCTAGTGAAGAGCTGCCGGAACGCTACCATGGCGAGCCTGCCACACCCGGTTAGTTTAGTTAATGGGGCGCTTCGTCATCATGCTTAACGGTAACCTACCAGGCAAGGTGCGTCTTCTTAATGCTGAACTGATACCCGGGGTAGCGTAGTTGGCGGGACTTGCTCGAGAGGAGGCGGAAGGCAACCTCGATGACTTCTTCGATAGATTCTGGCTGAACTTAGCATGGGCGGTAGCGGCTCCGAGTTAGCGTGCAGTGCTGGGTACCTATGATGAGACCATTGCTACGCCGCATTGCAGTAGGCAAGCATCTGGCGTAAGCCCATGTTTTTGTGGCTGTTTCTACGAATGCCGTATATATGTTACGGAGGACCGTCTGGTCTGAGTTGTGCGATGTGTCGTAGAACATGAGGTGAGACTGAATCTTGAATGCATCTGTACAGGTAGGTATAGTTAATGGTCGTGCGCTGGCGAGGTGAAAAGGGGCTGAGAAAAGGTATTCCTACTAAGGACTTTTCTCTTGAAGTTCTGGCCCGGATATCGAAAAAACTCGACAGTGAGGGTGTTGAAGATGACTACAACCATTAGCATGGGTGGCTCGAGACCGAGCGCGCACTATCACCCTACCTAAATCTTTGGATTTTGCACGGTCCTTGGAGACATCGAGAGTTATACAGTCGATGAGCGTGCCGCAGTACGGGAATTGGCGGCTGTCTCGGAATCTAGGCACTGCTACACCACCGATATCCATTTCGAAGTTGAGCAGGCTCTTTCCTGCGCTAATAGCCACGCCGTACTCCGGGAATCCCCTATGCATTAGGCTCATAAACCGTTCAGCCTTCTCCTTACTTGTTGTGATGAGGAGGAAGTCGTCTATCAGTCTGAGTAAGAGACAATCTTCGGTATGGAGGAAAGACAAGTGTCGCAGTTCCAGATCCGCATAGAAGTAGTTGCAAATGGTGGACGAGAGAACAGATCCCTGGGGAATGCCATGCTTTTGTCGGTAGTATTTTTTGCCGAGCTTGACCAGGTTCTGCCGAACATGGTTTGTCATGAGCCGAAGCAGGCTGTTGGTCTCGTACGGCTTTCGCACCACACCGTCGACAAATACGGTACCCTTTCTCTTGGCCCCAAGCCGTTCCTCGATCACCTCTGGGAAGGGTGTTGAGTCCCCGGCAGCTTTGGCTATTGAATGCCACCTCTTAGTTGTCTTAGTACCTGCCAGCTTACCGTATGTGTTCTCTGCTAGCTGTACTTCTACATGTTTGGCAAGCTCATATCGAGAGTGGGTTGGGATCGTCGCCATAAGCTCTATGACGGCCTCCTGCGGGATCGTGTCGAAAGCTGCTTGGACGTCAACCTTGGCAAAAAATAGCGCCTTCGGACTGGAGCCAAGCATTGTCTTGAAAACCTTGATGCGATGGTAGATATCCCCTACGGAGAACAAGGCCGCCCCGAGGCGATCCGGGAACAAAATCTGTTGGCTGTGAGCGTGCGCGAACACACAGTAGGAAATACAGTGAGTACCTTTTCCAGCTTGAGAGCCGAACTGACAGGTTCGAGGAGGGTGTTGATGCTAGGACCGAGCAGCTTTCTGGCTCCTTTGAGCACCGTCCGCCGACGCAAATTTGTGATCGGCCGCATCGTTGTTTCCTTGGGCAGTAGCCTCACCTGACTGAAGCCAAGACGCCTCGAGTCCAGGATCCTGAGGGCATCCTCGAGCTTGACCTCCTCAAACATCTTGGTCTTGAGAGATGCCATGGCTGGTTCTGCAATGAACCGCCAAACGTCATGTCGAAAATAAAACACTCGGTATCGGTGGACATTCGACTCGGTTACGTAGAAATTACTGCGAATCAGGGGTATCAAGAGAGAGTCAAATAGGTAGTAGAGAAACTCGTTAAATATCTCGGCTCTCTTTCGAGTTTCCGTTTGGGAACATTTTTGGTTCTTCAAACTTGGTGGCGTGAGCCACTCCAGGCTGGTTATCTGTGTTATTGTTAGATATACGTGTTCCTCCGAGAGCGATGGCGCTCACCTTTATGCCTTGAGCAGCTTCATGCAGAGACATGGTCTCAAACCTACGGAGATGCACGAAGTGATCTACCTTCTTGAGGAAGACTTTTTTGTTTTCTTCCTGGATACGACCATCGCCCCAAAAGTCGTCGGGTATGATCCTTGCCAACACGGCTTGGCAGAAGGCCGAGATGTTTGCAATAGGAGTTGCGAGTTCTACTAGAGACGCGTACTGAAGGGATGGCACAGCGCCCAAAGAGAGCCGCGCCTTTTTGCGGCCTTTGGCGTGTCGTGACTGCAGAGACTTTCCTGCTGCTTGCCTCTGCCTTCGTGCCGCCTCGATCTGTTCCTGGGCCTGGCACCAATTAGCTACTTCAGTCAGTACGAGGAGACAACAGTAGCGTACCGGACAGTAGTGCTGCAACATCTCGGTGTACGAGCATCGCTGGTGCAAGACTTGGAGCTTCCGTGTGAGATCTCGGGCTAGTCCTCTCAGTCTCTTCGGCAAGTGCACTTTGAAAGACCCGGATCCTTGGCAGCTGTCTACAAACCTGCGTGCAATCCCCTCCTCCCGTAGGGTGTAGTCTTGGAACTTCTGGGCAGTCAGCTGACGATCGACGACCGAGGTAAACACGTTGTGCAGGCCGAATTGACGAGGAAAGATGTACATCATCACATGGATGGTGCTGTCATCCCCAGTGTGGGGAGCGGCGTGGCGAGTTTGGTCGTTGACATCCTCAGGACGCCCGCCCCCCCCCGTCGGCCTGTGTAAATGGAAGCGATTGAGGACATCTAATGTTATTAGCAGATAGTTCAAACATGGCGTTTCCGATAACTCACGTATGTGCCGGAGCCCGAAATGGACCGAACCTCGAGCATTCAGCGCAGGGCGTGAATACATCATTCGGCTCTTGACGAAAATTATTTCTGCCGGAGATAGCTCGTTCGGCTTCTGGGCCAAGCCGCCTGCCGGGCGTGACGCATTTCCGGGTGTTGGTGTTAATACCTGCAGCTCCGAGATAGGCTGGCCGCTGAGCTGATAGAGATTACCTTTGCCCACTTTAACCGCGGTGAAAATGGTACAATCGAGAAGGAGATCCATAATGACTTGCTCGCCTGACCTCCCGAGGAGCCTAAGCAGCTCTGGCCATGGAGACTGCTTCAGAGCCTCGACTCGCCGGTTGGGGTGGACGACAAAGAGTCCAGGGATACAAAGACCTGGCGGCTGAGCGGCCGCCAGGGTCTTCGTTGTCTTGCGAAACCCATCGCATAGCAGATGTTTCGGCCAGCTGCCGGTGGGCTCTCGGGAGAACAGCAACCACACCACAAAGTCGACAACCTATCTAGTGTCAGTGAGGGCACCATAGAAAGGAACCGGATGGGCACACCTCGGATAGAGCGCTAGCGGCGCTCCCTAGCCCGTCCGATAGCGTCACATACGATTCATCGCCCCTCTGAGAGTACTCCATCCACTTGTCCCAACGGTTGTCTGGTTTCTGTGGGTGGCCACTGCCGTGGAAAGCAACAATGGTCGTATCCAACAGACGGCCTAAAGCTAGCCTGCTCTCTGCTGGCGGGCCCTCTGACAGATCAGCTGTCCGTCCGACGGCAGCAATCTTTTTCCGCCTGAGCCTCGAAGAGCTGGGGAGCTTCGAGAGGACATAGTCGCGCAGGGTCTGGATGCCAGGGTAGTATTGGGCCAATACACCATGGCTTACAGAGTCGGCACGCTGGGTACGGCCTTCTCGCGCTCGTTTCGCGCGATGTGAAGGGCCACCTTCCGGCCTGTCCTGCTCGTCCAGGTCATTGCGGCTTCTTTTCCTTTTAGCGGAGTTGGACATCGCCATGGCTGACGGTCCGTCCATGCCGGGGCCTCTGTACTTCGTATCTGTTGGCGGCTCTGAGACGACGCGCAGTCGGACGCGCATACCCGAAAGCTGGGGGAGGCTGAGACGAGACACATGCCAGCAGAGGTTCGCTAATCGGGGCCAAGGCTTAGAGGAAGTGGCCCGGCGGTTTTTGCAAGTGCAACAGCGAGCATCTTGCCGTAAACGGACCGTACCAAGATGCATCGCGTCTCGCAGCGGCGGACCAGGCGGACGCGTCCAAAGCTTACTCCGTACGTTGACAAGGGCGTATCTTACGCATCGCCAAAACTTCCCGCACAAAAGTCGATGTACTGTACAACAGTGACAGATTGAGCTATCGGGGTTGTACATAATACAGCACGTTGCTGGGATCGGATCGGGCTGGCCCCTCACGCCTTAAAATTGCAGGGGTATACAATCTAGGGGAAGGCTATCTAGAAGCCCTGCGAGTTTGAATGGCTCGTTTCCAATACCACCCATGGTGCGACTGGTGTAAATACCTTGGTCCTTTGGGGCCTGGGGTAGTTCATTGTTTAATTTTGGATGGTGAGGACTAGCGGGCCATTCAGCATCAGCGCACCGTTGTCCGCGACAATTGGGCCGCGCTAAGGTGCCACGGCCGCCATCGAATATCCCCGACGGTGGCGACCGGTATTTCCTGTCGATTAGCTGTAATGAGTCTCGCAGCCTGACATAGCCATTAAGAGGAAGGGAGAGGGAAGGGGGGGGAAGGGGGGAGCCGTTCTTTAGCATCTTGGGACCATGGGGGAGAAAGCCGCTCGGCTCCATCAAATACGACGACGTCCGTGTGGGCGTCAACTGTTCTAAAACAATACGCCATCATTTCAGACGGGCCAGGCGAACCATCGAAGACGTCCAAGACAGGAGACGGGGCAACAATGGAATATCATCGTCTCTGGCCAGAATCAAGACACATGACCATGGGTACATTTCTCGCCACGCCTCGCCTTGCCAGCGTGCGGGGATGGAGAGTTTGTTGTCATCCGCTCGAAGAGGAAAGCGTTTGAAGGGGTAATTATGGCCGACTCGGACGAGGAAAGAAAAGTAAAAGTAAAAATAACTTCGTACCGGTACCGGGCTTGCTGCAAATTCTTGACATCCCCGCTACGACACACGTAGCGAGGCTTAAGCCTCCAAGGTGGTCGCTGCCCAATTCCAGCGCATCTAGCTTTAGCCCCATCTTTTTACTTGACCAAAAAAAAAGGTTTTTGTTTTTTGTTGTTCCCTTCTCATTCTTGTCTCTGCCTCCCTTGCAATCGTCCTCTTGGCTGAGGGCTAATACTCAGTCGATTGGCAAGCCAACGGCGACCGATCTGGAACCGCGGTCAGTCCTGCCAATCCATACACACACACACCACCCTCCCTTGTTTGCTCCCGTTCTCGTTGGTCGATTGGGCACCCCGAGTGCCAGAGATATCCTCCCCCGTCGAGGTTGAGGCAGATAGGCATCGCAATTGACGAGTACAAAAACAAAAAGCCTTCTTAAAACACAAAAGTAGAAGGCTTCTCGGGGAGGAAGGGTGCTGACCTGGCTGCATGTGGTGTCGGGTCCGTCCCTCCCTCGTGTACGTGGCAATGCAGCAGGGTACCTGGCCAGCCCGGTCGTGCTAAACGAAGGCTAAGACTTGGCTAAGGTCGGGCCAGTCCCAATCCAAGTGTCCACCACGGCTGCATGCCCGCCCACCCACACCAGCCCACACCAGCCCAGTTGGTCCAAGTCCAACCGCCAGGAAACTGTCGCCGCCCACCCGACCACTCAGCTGTCGTGCTTGCACATCAACGGTCCCAAACCCAGACAACGCAGCAGCCTATGGATATCGACATCCTCGACCACCTCTAAGATCGCCCAGTTTGTGTCGCTGCCACAGCCCGAGCCTGATTGCCCCCGTCTGATGTACTGATGTCCTGGCCACCATGGACGTCGGTACTCGAGGCGAGCAGGGCCGTCTGGCTCAGTCGCCCGCGACCCAGGCTAGCCCGCAGAGCCCTGGCCATCTGAACCTCCACCAGCAACAACTGCAACTGCAACCGCAGCACAGCTACTCCGATGCTTCCTTCCTGCCCCCCGTACCTCAAATCCACTCCCATCCCTATACTGCCGCCAATTACGAAACCCTCGCCGCCGACCATGCTCCATCCGCCGACCCCTTTGCCCAGTCTGTAGATCCCGACGACTTCTACCGCAATTATCGCGGCGTGCAAACCGCGAATGCCGCCCTGCTGCCTTCCCCCATCCAAGACATGATGGCTTCCCCGGCCCTGCCCAGCAATCGACATCCGCCGGCCGCGTACCCCCCGAGCAACGGATCGACTCCCAGAGCCCCCGTGTCCTCCCCGACGGCCCGCAGCGGCGCTTCGCGACCCGCCGCCCGCTCTGTGTCCAACACGATCGACGACCGAGCAGCGGGTGTCGGCGCAAGGCTGAGGGCGGCGACGAGCACTGCATTCGACGGACGACCTAACCCCCCCAGCGTCAAAGACCTCAAGAAACGATTCGATCAATCCACTGCTCAAAACCAAGCCGCAAATCGAAAGGCCTCCACGAGATTGCCCGTGAGAGAAGCCCCTGGAAGCGCCACTGGTTCCTATGCGGCCTTAAGGACGGGTACGGCGCGAGATGCGGGTGGCGATGGAAGCAGATCGGGCTCTCGAACCTCACAGCGGCCCAAGTATGTCCCCGAGGACCAGCTGTCCAGCAACTCCCAGTCGTTTGCCAGCAGAATAAACCGGCCTCCTCGAAATGCTGTTGCCCCAAGCACTCGAGCATCCAAGTCCATGACACACCTCTCACCTGGCTCCTCCCCAAGGCTCCCGACTTCCCCTCAAGGCTCCCCTCACCAAGCGCGAAATGGATTGCTATTTGGAGAGATATTGCCCGAGAACAACGACTCCGTAACTGCGGGATTTGGCATCAACGAGACGAGACCTCGACGAACCTCCGAATCGAGCGCTCAAAATCCTGCGAGGCAACATCTCAGAAGCCACTCGAATCCCGATCTCGAGCCCCCATCCCCGACAGACTGGTACCGCGGCGCTCCGTCACAGCCTAACGTTGACTCTAGCGAAGCCCCACGGGTGGCCAAAGGCCACTCCAGAGCGTACAGCGATGCCATCGCAGCGAAACCTGCCCCTAGCCAATCTCAGCGTGCTCCCAGCCACGCGCGCGACAAACCCCGGCCAGCTCGGGGCATCTCGCCGGCATCACGCCTACCGGTGTCCATCAGGAAGGTCAACAGCCCACCGCAGCCCGGCAGTGCAGCGTCGACTCGGTCAAACTCGCCTTCGACCCTGAAGGCCCCGCCGAGCGGTAGAACGTCAAGGCAACATCATACAGCCCCGGCCACGAGGGCTAAGACGCCCACCTCTCGCTCTAACACACCCACCTCTCGTGCCAGAACCCCTACTCATGCACCAGGGTCAAGTCGAAAGGCCCCGCCATCGCACATCAGCACGCCCGCAAATGGCCGGCTCAGCGCCTATGTCAATCCTGGGCCGCCCCCAAAGCTGTCGCCAAGTCTGCGAAGCTCTCGGCCCCGGCAGTCTGTGGCAACGGCAACGACAGCAGCCTCGCGCATGAAGGCAATCGACAGAGCGCAGTCTCCCAATAAATCGAGCCAGAGGGGGACCTCCAAGGCGGACGAGTCGAGTGGGCGAAGGCGCAAGATCTCGGTAGGACCCATCGACTTTGCTCAGCGACGAGAGACGATCAAGCTCGCCTACAGCAAGTCGATAAGGGAGAGCCAGGCTAAAGAGGCAAGCCGGGCGGCTGCAGAAAGGAGGCGGAAGGAGATGGAAACCGTGGCCAGGATCAAGCTAGAAGCCGAGGCCGCTGCTCTTGCCGCGCAAGCAGCACAGGCTGAGCAATCAAGACTCACGACGCCTATGTCCCCTCCCGAGAGCAAGACGGTAGAGATATCACAGGAACGACCACCTCCAAGGGAGATACTCCGGCCGGATGAGCAGCTGCCGCTGAAGATCACGACGAATCTGCCTATCTCTCGTCCCACCATCAAGCCTGTAGATTCGCCCACCCTTGGTATTCCGGGTAGCTTTCCAAGCATGGGGTCCCCGCCTTTGGACGAAGACGAGGCGCCCCAGTCTGCCATCTCGACAACGACAGCCATTACCGAGTTCGACGTGGAACCCCAGACCGAAGCGCCAACCCAGGAGAGCACGACTACGATTGACGAAGACTTGGCTGGTTCGGGGCAGACAAATGCGCTTGGAGTTTTGCAGACAACACCACGACGGCCTACGCCCAGGCTGTACAAGAGGGCATCTTACCAGGACCCCTTTGAGGATGATGATGCTCTGCATGACGAGGCTGCGTCGCTAAAGATTTCGCTTGACGCATCTGCCAACCCGTCACCGCAACTTACGCCCACCCGAAGCGAGTTTGACCCCGAGCCACAGACTGAGCCTCCTGTTCCCGGCTCGTTTTACGAAGAATATGAGCCGCAGCCTTTCCAATACCCATCCCGGACGTATGAGACTACAGTCACAATTCTTGGCCCTGGACCAGAGTTTAGGCCGATGGACAGGGACGAGCCTGGCATCGCTGACCTTGGTTCGGAGCCTGAGCAGATCGATGCGATCTCCGTCAGTAATATCTCCCCCAACGAGCTGCCGGGTGTCTCAGTCTCAGACAAGGTCACCCCGGAAGACGAGTACCAGCATGTGAAGAGTATGCAGAGTCTCGAGAATTTTTATGTTGGGCCTCGCTTGCGAGACAATATTGCCGCCCTCCGAGACTCAACATTTACCTCTTCTGACCAAGAGGGCTCCTATGAGGCGATACCATCCTCCGCCGAGTTCCAAAAAACTCCGGAAACAGCCCATAGCCTATCGGTCCCTGCGCTGCTCTCTCCGAATCGCTTGAGCCAAAACTCTGTTTGGACCGACTTTTCCTTTGGCAGCAGCGATGAACGAGATGGGAAGAGCCCCGCTTTGCAGAGTCGTGAGCTAGACGTCCGTGAATCACGGTCAACGACTAAGCCAGTGCAACCCGCCGGCGACTACAGCCACCAAGAGTCAAGCTTTGAGGATCTCGGTGCTAGCCAGCCGACCTCCCCGCTTGACACGTTTAGCGCCGAGCCTCACATGGTCGATGAATCGCTCCGAGGTAGGCATCGGCTCCCAGAGCTCGAAATCGATGCGGGCTTCTCTGTGCCTTACCCGCATGCGGGTGCACCAAAGGAGGTCGACCCGTATGTCGCTCCGTCCAGCCCGCCACACTCAGAGTCTCTGGATCACATCCCCAACCTCCCCGACCACGATCCTCCTCCTCCTCCGACGAGTGACTACGACCTGAACGAGGGTTCATACGGGGCGGATACTCGTCGGAGCAGCTACTTCCATGATGAGAGCGAAGAGCTAACACCGGCTCTATCCACTCCACATTCGGCCGGCGAGCTCTCTCTCGAGACCGCAGACTCCCACAGCTTCCACAAGATGCGGCCCCTGGAGATGCAAGGCCCCTCCGACCAGGAAAAGAAACGACTGAAGCAACGCCAGATGGTCATCCGGGAGCTCATCGACACCGAGGCGGTCTTCATCCGCGACATGAGCGTGGTCGAAGAGATCTACAAGGGCACGGCTGAGGCCTGCCCTAAGCTCGATAGCAAGACCATCAAGCTCGTCTTCCGAAACACGGACGAGATAATCAACTTCCACAGCGCGTTCCTGTCCCAGCTGAAAGAGGGTGTCTCGACAGTTTATGCCCCCAAGGGGAGGAGGTCACCGTTGCTCGGCGCGGATGCTTCTTCGAGGGACTCGGACTCGGCATCGCTGCGCTCAATTGCCGCCGCTCCCAAAACAGAGCTGGACAACGAGAAAGACCGGTTGACGTGCATCGGTCCGCTGTTCGCGAAAAACATTGAGAAGCTGAAGGCGGTTCATGAGGCATACCTGCGCTCTAGCGATCAGTCCACGAAGCGTCTCCTCCAGATCCAAGAGGACCCGACGGTCAAGGTCTGGCTAAACGAATGTAACGAGGTTGCCAAAGACCTAACGTCGGCTTGGAACTTGGACTCGCTCCTCATTAAGCCCATGCAACGCATCACCAAATATCCCGATATTATCACTCATCTACTCAAGCATACTCCGTCCGATCATCCTGACCGAGAGTCTCTCACGATCGCTAGGACTGTCGTGATCAATACAATCGACGATATCAACAAGACGAAGAAGAATTTCGAGCTGGTTGGACAGATCGTGGGTCGGAAGCGCAAAGAATCGGATGTCCGCGCCGGGCTGGCAAGGGCGTTTGGCAAACGGGTAGACAAGATCCAGGCCTCTAACAACAGACCGCCCGAGGATGAGGAATACACCAAGCTGCATGAGAAGTTCGGTGACGACTACCTCCGCCTCCAGGTCGTTCTGCGAGACGTTGAGTTCTACACTCGTACCGTGTCTACATACGTACACGAGTTCCTTCAGTACCTCTCGTCCATGGAGCTCGTCATGCGTCTGCAGCCGTCCAAATTCCACGCTCACTTGGAGAGCAAATGGGTTCAGTTCAATGTATCCATGAGAGATATCGAGAAAATCGCGCTGGAAAAACATGTGAGCCGCTCCAGTCCGCTTTCGTGCCTTCGCTGGCTTAAACGCTGCTAACCAGGATTCTAGCTCTCGGATGTCAGAAAACACGTCATTGAACCATTTGAGCAGGTTATCAGGTGCTACGGCAACCCGTCGCTCGCCATGAAGAAGCGGGCCAAGCGTCGCCTTGACTATGAGAGATACATCCAACTCAAGGCGAATGGCAAGAAGGTCGACAAACAGCTTATTGAGCTTGTTGAGCAGTACGAGGCATTGAATGACACTCTCAAAAAGGAGCTCCCAAAGCTTTCGGCGCTCACGGCCAAGGTCGGGAACATCTGTCTGGGGAAATTTGTGAGCATTCAAACTGCCTGGTACGGGATATGGCAAGAGAAGGTCAAGATGCCGCTCCAGGACGCGTCTCGCATCCCCGAGTTCTCGGACATCGTCTCTACCTTCCAGCGAGAGTTTAGAGAAATGGAGGAGGAAGCCATGAGCATTGGCATCCTGAACCCCTCCTCTCTAAAGGGTCGAACCTCGCAATCGACGACAGACGATACCGCCTCAACATTTTCCAAGTCGAGGTCTCGCCCCGGCGACCTGCTCACCCCTCGGGATCGTGGCCTTTCAGTCAACAGCGATCACTACCCCACGCTGCCAACGCCCGACTTTGGTAAGCGGAATAGCGGCTCGTTCGCTATATCCCCAACGGCTCTGCCGAGCCCGGGCCACTACTACCGGGATTATTATTCTGGCATCAACACCCACTCGCGGAAGAATTCGGGCTCCCCCATCACGCCTGAGCCGCCCAGCGCTTCCCGCTCTGTAATGCCGACCGTGCGCCCCAGTACTGGGCGTAGCTATGACTCTGGTGGGGCTCCTAGGCAGAGCTCCGACTCGGCTGTTCAATTGAATGGAAGCACGCGGCGCGATTCCAACTCAACCTACAACTCGGCGTATCCAGGCCAAGAAACCCGGCGGCTCTCGGGCTTGTTCCATTCCGCCCTGCCACTTCCTGATGCCGCAGACGAGAGCCAGCGGTCTTCGCGGGCATCCTCACGCGACCGGGCCGCCAACAGTGGCTACACCATAATGTGGCTTGCGGCCTCCCTCTTCGAGTTTAATATCGAGACAACTAAGCACGAGGCTGGATATCCGTACTTAACATACCAGGCAGGAGAGGTAAGATGCCAGGGCACGTATCAAGAATAGGGCAAAGATGCTAACTGGCGGCTCTAGATTTTCGATGTCATTGCCGAGAAGGGCGAGCTCTGGCTTGCTAAAAACCAAGACGATCCCCACGATCAGGTTGGCTGGATCTGGTCTAAGCACTTCGCCAAACTGGCGGACTCATGACCACCCTCCCCCACCTTCAATTTCCTCTGTCCTGTACAACAGGAGGCAGGGCCTTCATACTGATGATGTCTATATGTTGTTTGATGTTCAGGCCGGAGACAGGGACGAAATAGCAAGGCGTTTAGAGAGTGATGATACTACTCAAACTTGAGGTCTGTTTACATCCGGGTTAGAAGAAGGCCAAGGTCAGGAGCTGCCATGTTCCGGAGGACCACACCGGGGAGATATTTATTGTGTAATAATGCCCCTCTTTTTACCTATTCCGTTCTTCTTCTGTTACGACAAAAAGAGGCATGGGGCGGAGGGCAGAGGGCAGAGGGAAGGAATGGGATGGAAAGGGATGGAAAGGAAAGGGATGGGCGATCACTCGGTTCGGCCGGGCTCCGGGCTACGTACGGGACAGGAGAGGGAAGAGAAGAACACGGCTGGCTGCCCGGCTGGATCAGGAGTAGGGAGGATGCGCAGTCGTTCTTCTCCTCAGGGAGGCGAACCCGTTTCGAGGAACATACTGCCACTCGGTGTTCCTTCTTCTCGACGGCGGCCTCGCCGCCTGCAGACCCACGGTGCACTAAGAAGCAAGCGCCGGCCCGGAAACTACCCACATCCGTTCGGTTACCGGTCTCTCGCGAGATACGGCCCCCGATGGGACTGGTCGTGGTCCCGGCGGCTTGGGGTTACCAATGAGTAGGGAGGGATGAATGGTAACAGGAATATCCCACCGGGACGACGAAGGAATGATGAATCTTAGAGAGTTCAGCAATGATCAACTCAATGTCTTGTGTTTTTCTCCCGCGATCTGTGCCCTGTCTCACGGCTTGGCTAGTACCAGTGGCAACGATGGGGAAATTTGAGACTGAGGATGTCAAGAAAGTAACCCCCGGTCTGGTTATTCCCCGAGCGAACCACGGGTTTGCCACCATGATGACCTGAACAAGTGGTGGTGTCGAGGGCCGAGAGGGTGCTAATAATATGCACGTCGAGGGCCAAGGGCCAAGGGCCAAGGACGTAGGCGAAGTCAGGCATCACGCCGCCTCGCCTCGATTTCCCCTTGTGGTGCCATGGGCATGAGGTGTGGCTGCGCAACCCTACTTATTCGCGATCTCGACTGCCGCCTGCTGCATAGGCGTTCGCCTTGTGTTTGTGGTTTCAACCTATCGAGCATCAAACCCCGGGACCCTCCCACGAACCCGGCTGCTGTGCCCAGGTACCCACGCCCTTGCCTCGCGTGGCGTGTCCTTGCGTCCTGCCGTTCCGACGTTCTCGTCGACTAGGACACTGGCGGGGCTACCGGGACGACGGCACAGCCGCGGCCAAAAGCGAGCGAGTTGAGGCATGGATGGGCTCGGCGATCCGGGCCTGCGTCCTGCTTGCCGGATTTTCATGCTTCCTTGCCGATCCCGGGACCTGGCCCTGTGGCCCTGTCGACGATGCATCATCTCGCATGTCCCTAATCATGCCTGTAGTGCGCCGGTTGCCAACCACCCAACGCTATGGCCCCGGCAATCTCGCGGTTTGTCTCAAGTGCGAGCTCAGACGACGGGGCGGCGATCATTTTTTTTCTTTCTCTTCTTCCCTTCTAGAAGTCGAGAAGAAGCACGGTCGTGATGCTTGGCGGACAGGTCCGACCGCGATGGCTGACCTCATGCCCTTCCTAGCTGTTACTGGACGAACAAGGCTCTTGGCGCAGGAGATCGTCGTGCGTACCGGTACAAGAACTCGATTGACTGCCAGCGCAACTGCTAGGGGAGGGGTAGAAAATTAAATCGCGATAGAGGTACTCTTTCGTCGCTGCCACTGCTGCCTTGTTGAAGAAGTCTCAAACGAAGATCAATTCGATCCTCTAAATCTCAAGCATCTTGTCACTTCACTGGCCTCGTACCACTAAGAGGCAGTGAGGCCAGGTACTACAGTATGTACTACACAGAGCTCGGCTCCAACCGGTGGTGCAGACTTGGCTCCACATTCATGCAGTGCCCCATGTCCGTGTCCGAGGCTGCTCGAACACCCCAGGGGTAAGCAGACGACAGTATCTCGAGTGGCGCGCGAGTACGTTGACTTGAGGCCATTCAATCCCAAAAGGTAGGTGCTGCGAAACGACACCGGAGCATCACCAAACTCGAACCAAGAAGTGCGGCTCAGGCCGGGGCAATGCCGGTCGGCAGGAAGACGCGGCACGAGGCCTCGCTACCCATCACCAGCACGGGGGAGGCGACGGAATCAAACACTTTCTAACCCCTTGTACCCGGCCTTCCTTGTGCCCCCCAGGTTTTACAACAACCAGGTTAGGCCACCCTACGGCTGCCTCGCTGACATCGATGCCGCGTTGTATGCCCGTTAACACATAGGCGAGCAAAAGGACGGCCCGTGGTGAACAGATTCGTTGGGATTGGCCGCCCAAGGAAGGGGTAGCCTATCTAGATACTTTTGAGCTAGAAACATGGAGTTTCTGCTGATCATCTTACACCATATTGAAACGCGCGGATGTCCTGGGCTTGCCTATGTCTACCGTTTGGCACATTTGTCCCTCAGATCGCGGGGGTCTGGGTCGGGGGGAAGATCCCATGGGTAGCTGGACGCCCTTGCTTGCACAGCTAGCTCGCCTCCTTCCTGCGCGCCTCGCGTTGTGCAGGGCGGAGGGCCTAGATCGATCGGGGCCCTCGGCGCCAGTCTGCGAGCGATATGGCGTGGGAAGCGGGCTCACATTCTTCAGTGCTTGACAAGCAAGCGGAACGGCAGGCTCGCATATCGCGCTGTCATGCTCACGCAGGCCCTGCAAGCGTCTGATGGCTAGAGCTATCAGACACACGTCCACAATCGGGCTCCTCCCACCAGTCCTCATATGGCGGCCCACCGCTGCAGCCCCCCCTCCTTCTGATATATGATCCCATGGATGCCTTGGACTCGCCCCCGCATCGATGAGGACGAGGAAGCTAGCTACGTTGGCAGATGACGACTGGTCCGGGGGTCGGTGTGCATGGGGCCGGACACACACATGCGGACCGTGCTGATCTTCCCCGGCCGACGTCTCCGCCTGAAGCAACATATTGCAGGCACGATATGGGTAGGGGATGACACACCGATGAGAACCAGGTTGCGACCGACTTCCTGGGGACCGAGATACCAAAGGGAACAGCGTCTGCTTAGCTGCTCACCCAGAGCCACTCGCAATACGGGATGGGTGTACCATTGGTGGTGATGGTCCCCACCGAGGGTGAGACCCAGAGTGACGACCGCAACGGTACCGAATTGGGATCCCTCTTAGGTGTGGCCATGGCTTGGGAGACGGCACGCCAAAGTGCCAACAGTGGCGAGGGACAAGGACATGGGCAGGAAGGCCAAGCCAGCGAGCCCGGGTCAACCTCTGTGTTGAACCTCGAGAGCTGGGGGAGAGCAAAGGGCTAGCTAGCCCGCTCCAAGCGGGGCCCCCGGCAGCGTTTGCTGCTGCCCCTGGAACCCCGGCCTTGCAGAGCAAACACATGGATCCGCCAGTCTGCAGTGCGGGTGAGGAATGAGGAACCACTTTCATGGGCTTGCTGAGGCTGCTGAGGCGCTCTGTGAGGAGCCAGGTTGCTCTCCAGCCAGATGATTTGATGGGCCATGCTTTTTTTCTGGTTGTGGGCTCTGTACCGGCGCTCTTCGTAGCGCGATACCGCCTCCCGCTTGGTGGCTTGTTTCCAGATACAGAGCCTGGATTGGCCCCATTCCTTCTCTGGGAGTCATGTAACCTGGGGTGCAAACAAGCTGCATTCTGGCAGCGATGAGACCGACCCCCTTCCAAGAGGGGGAGGGGTTTCCCGGGCTTCACTCGTCTCACTGGCCCACTAGACGATAGCCTCGAGGGAAGCGATTCGAGCCGCTCCAGTTGAACGACTGCACGTCGTCTTCCGCGGGGACATGCTCTGTGTGGCATCCCTTGTTTGGCATCCCCTGTGTGGCCCTTTGGACTCTTCGCGCCGAGCTTGTGACAGGCATCGGGACCGCGGTTACCCATCCCCATTGGCTGCTGGGCGGGACCCAGACATGCACTTCCAGCTCGACTGGTAAGTATCGCGATGGATACCCTATAATAGGCCAGTCGAGAACTCGTTGAAGGGCCCAGCACTGGCTGGGTCTGCCTGCCCCGTGACAGGATGATGCTGACGAGGGGCGCATGGGACGGCCGGATCCGCCAAAACAGGGTCGATGAGAGATATCAGATCCGACGAGGGTTTCGAGTTACACGCGAGGCGGAAGCTATCGCGATGCGGAGCTAGGGCCGCCCTCCCCCAAACCGCGGCATCCGGTCGAGCCGCGGCGAGGTAGACACCATGATGGAGGGAGTCCGGGGGGGCACGGGTTGGAGAAATGCGTTCCCGTCGATGTGGGCGTTGTGGTCCTTCCCGAGATGCAAAGCACCTGGGACCCGATGGCAGATGACGAGTGACCGATTCATGGGCCAGCTACTCCACACATCCACCATGGTCGTGGTCAGCTTGGAAGGAGGACGGGAAGTGGCAGGAGCCAGCGGCGTAGAAGCGGCCCTCCACGGCCGGCCCAGAGACGTCGAGGATCTGGTCGAACGGTTTCATGAACCTCGACGGCATCGGCCCGCTGAGCAGTGGACATCAGTCCGGCTGGATGACCTCCCTTGCGCTGCACAACTTGTCCGATCCATAGTATGAGTGGATAAATAGCAGGACGTGATAAGTGATCATGGGCGCCAGCTGCTGTTTTGAGAAGATTGAAAAAAACTACGGACAATTTTCTTGCCAAGTCATACAGGCCGTCCTTGACACAGTTTTGCAATAATAGGTGGCCGAGCCGGGGCCGCCATGGCCACCATCTAGGACCAGGTTCGTGTTGCAAGGGCGAGCCGCATTCGCATGAATCGGCATTACAGGGGGACGTCCTGCACTGTTTGAAGTCGCCAAATGCGGGTGCGACGACTGCTTACCGTCGACAAATTGAGATCTAAGCCAAGCATATGGGTAGTTTGGATGAGTGGCGCGAACTTCATTAGTTACGCCGTCGGAGCCGGTCGATGCCATCGTCAGATGGAGCTGCCTGTCAGGAAAAGCACAGTATTCATGGGGAGGGGAGAGGGGCTGCTCCAGTTACTGTTTGCTATCTGCCGCATGTAAACCCCCCCCCCCCTCCTCCTTTTTTTTTCTGAGATATTGACTAGATCTGCAGCGAGGCGCGGAGGAGCACCACCACACAGTGCGGCGACTACCAGCTTAGGGGTTGGAGACGAAATGTCAGACGGGAAGCCAGGCGGGAAGCGACCTCCTCGAAGGAGAAGGGCGCGGCCGAAGGGAGGCACTTCAAGAATTCTCCGCTGCGAGGCGCCCAAAACGACGGCGGAATTTGTCATGGTTGGGGTCCAAGCAAGTAAAGCGATCCGCGGTCGAAGCGATCCGGAGCGGTGGGAACGCAGAGAACCAGGGATTGGACGCTTGCGCCAGGATGATGGAGCTTCCGTGCCCCTTCATCTTGCCAAATCCTTTGCAGGAGGCAAAAAAAGGGCAAAAGAGGCACTTTTGTTGGCGGCCGTCATTGGAGTGTGGTATGCAGATAGCGAGATGGATGTTGGGAGGTGAGCGAGAGAGCGTACCAGTTCTGGTGCTACGCCTCGGAGGGTGGTACATAGCAGACAGGCGTCAGATATTAGACACACCAGACACCCGGGACAGCCAGGACGGGCTTATTTCTGCACCGGGGCCGAGATTCCTCTGGGGATCCCGCACCGTAGCATGATGAGCACGTAGCACCAGCGGGAGTCTGTGGTCTAGCCTCTCATCTGGACGTCCGTGTGGTGCGATGGCAGGTCTTCTCAGACAAAAAAGGTAGCCACAGTTGTACTGGACCAGATGGCCCAGCGATTGGTTGAGGTGGGATGATTTGCGGCCGGTGGTGCATAGTACTGTGAGTATGCTGCCTGGCGGACCTTCGAGCAGCATTTCTCCTTTGAGTGCTCGAGAGTTCAGACGAGTCTCTTTTCGGACCATTTGACCGCCTGACATGGCGCGGATCCAGTGTTTTGGTGTCCGAGTTGGCTGGCAGACCGACTTTCTCGGAAGGGGGGGAAGGGTCGGGGTCCGGGGGGTTGGGGTCGAGGGTACGGGGGTGGGTTGGAAGGGTAGGCGCCGCCGGGGATTGCTGTCCGTGAGCATGGAAAGAGCATAGGGAGGGAAGGTGGTAGCTACCTACCTATGTACCTACATATGGCGTCTGGGCATTGTTGTAGGTGCATACACTTGAGGTATCTTGCCTATGTACAGGCCTACGTACGGTACTCTGTACAGTGCAGGCCCCGGCACCCGGGGGGAAGAGCCTCTGTGGCCCACGCCTCACGGCCGCCTCCAGGTCGCCAGGTCGCCTTGTCGGCTGGTCCGTGCTTCTTGCAGTGACGTGCCGAGAAGCCAATCGCCAGCGAGCCACTTAGCAGGGGAACCGCCCGCCAATTGCCCTCCCCACCATACTTTCCTCCGCCCTTCCACCCCCCCACACCTTCTCCCGGATTGCCCAAGGCCCACCATCGCCAACGTCTCCTGGCGGCCAGCCTTCTTGCCAACATTTTCTCTTGTTCACCCTCTCGTGCTAAGGTGGGATGCAGCCCCCGTCTCAGACAGCCCACGACACCACCACCAAAGGGATAAACGTTGCTTCTCGGGCCGCCCATCCCGTCCGATCTACCACCGGCAGGAGCGCGCCCGATATTGCGGTTACGTGTGCCATCATGCTGTAGAGAAGCTCGTAAATACTGGAAGGGACCGGCCGAGTGATCACGAGACCGAGCCAATGCTGCTTTGCTATTCTTGGCCACCTTCGACGAAGGACGTCAGCTGAAGCTCACGGAAACGGCGCCAAGCTGCCGCCGAGCAGGGACATAGCTACGCAAGCTGGGATTGGCAAATAGGCCTGGCAAGTCTCCGTCTTCGTAATCGGCTCTTGTCCGTCCTTCATCATCAACATGCAGGACCCCGCATGTCGCCTTCCAGCCCCTCTCCCTCGTCGCAACTCCTGTCAGCCTGCTCCCGTCGGAGCACCCATCCCGCTGGCTCCGTGGCTTCGCTAAATAAACGAGATATCCAGAAGCCCGGCTGGTGCGCGGGAGGTCCGAAAGCGTTGGCATGCAGACCACCTGAGCCCGCCGTTCTAGTCTCGTTGGCCTGGCGCGTCACGGGGAACCTTCGGCCGGCAGGACCAGGTGTTACACAAGGTATTAACCCCCCCCCCCCCCCCCCCCCCCGCCCGGACCAGAGCCAGGGTGTCGAGGTTCCACGGGGTTGCCGGTTTCGGGTACCGAAAGTCGCACTATGCAGCTCGTCATTGCTCCCTGTCGAACGCACAAGAAGGAGAGGGAGACAAATACACGGGGGAAGGGAGGTGCAGCAGCTCTCGCGATGGTAGCGTGTCTCTAAAAGACCACTCTAAGCGAAAGCATTCGGGATTGGGCACGGGGGCGAATAGGAATCGTTGCCAGTTCTAGACGTATGCCACTCACTGCGAGGCTGGCGGCAGACAATCCAGGGTGTGGTGCCTCGTGCTGCACGCTACCTCCCGTACAGTGTGCCGCACAACTTCATCCCGCACGCCTGCGCCCACCGACGTCTGTGGGTTGGGCTGGTGTTGGTGAGCCCCCGACAGAGAGCTTGGCAGCCGTCCCCGAGAGGAGGGAACAGGCGTCGGCTCTCACAGGGAGGTGTGCCGCCGCGCCGTGGGACTGGACGGTGTCCCACCTCGGAAAGGGATAGTGGTGCAAACACCTGCCCCAAGGATGCGGCGGGAAGTTGATTGCAATCTAAATCAACACCATCTTGTGACTCCTTATCCGCCACGGTGGGAGGCCGTTCTGGTCTGTCGACCGACTCAGGCCACCAAATGACTTGCCAATAGCAAACCAGTTAAGATTACGGATCACATACCGGCCCGAGGCCGCACAAACCGGACAGGCAGGTCGAGAATGGGGAGCAGGCTTTGGGTTAGGTGGTTAGGTGGTTAGGTGGTAGCGCGGCACCTCCTCAGCTCTAAGCCGTCATGATATAGGGCTACCGACATGTATTATTACCTCGACTCTGTGGGATCGGGACGGGCATAGAATATGGACAGCTCAAGTGCATCCTCGCGCACCACACGTAGAGCGCAAAGGCAAGGGGCTGCTGACATGGCACAAGGCAGGCACTCGGGCAGACAGGCCCCGGAGGGGGCCAAGGATATGCAGAGAGACACGCAACTACTACGGTAGCAAGCGGGCATGTCCAACATACACAAGCCACCTACCTATATCAAATACCAAGCACTTCGCTATACGCCCCCCCCCCCTACTACCCGCCAGAGGGAAGAAGGGAGGGGGTTGATAGTTGTGTCTATTTTCGCGGCCGTTCGGCCATTATTGCAGGACCCTGGTAAAGCTGTCTGGGGCTTGCCGCCGCCAGAAAACCCCTTCCCCTCCCTCTCCCCGCTGACCCTTGCTCGTCGAGGGCTCTGTTGCCGCCATCGCACGATGGGGGGACTGGTAACGGGAGGCTATACTTCGTAGAGCGCAAAGGGAATCGGCTGGTGATAGCGCTCCATGTAGCATGCCTGAGCCGCTGTTTTAGGAACCCGCTTCGGGAAGTGCGTAGGTCGTGGAGGAGCGCTGTCAGTGTATGTACGAATACCTGGACCCCCGCTGCATGGACAAGGGCCAATGTACAGTACTTCGCGCCGTCCCATGTTAGCTACACGATCGTCCTGTGTGATGTGATGGCTTTGATGGGTACAGTACAACGACGTCCGTGAGCCTTGCTGCAGCACTCTTAGCTGGGCAGTGTCGTCTGATGGTCCTACACCCCTCCCCCCCTTCTTCCTCCCCCCCTGGCCCTGGCCCAGCTTTGCAATGGCTTGAATGCTTTCTGCGAACGACTGCCGCTATCGCGATCAACTCCCTTCGAATGCGCCAGGTCGATCCGGACCACCAGCCCCCCGGCAACATCACTGGGCCGGTGAGACCAAGTGATAAATAAGAGGGCACTCGCCAGGGCATTCTCTTTGTTGCTTGCAGATAGGTTCATTGAACAACTGTTCCCACCCACTGCAACGTGTGACCCGTTTTTTTTTTACTTCTTCCGTGGTGAGTGCTCAGCGTGCTCAGCGGCGCAGCTGTTCAGACCTCGGGGTGCGTTTGTTTGAATCCGTCATCCCATCGCCTGCGCAGCACTGCCCATCCCATCATCATTCCCAACCAAACGGCATCCCGCTTTCGGTCCTCTCGCTCCCGCGACATTCCATCCTGCCTAAGAACCTGTTTGTTGGGAACCTTGCGCCGCTAACGGCTGGCAGCCTTCGAGAGGTCAAGTCTGGTTACTTTTCCTCGTCCGCCCAAGCCCGTGTGCACGTCTACAACCCCGTTCCTCTCAGCGCAAAACTTGGTTCAACCGCAACCTCATTTCATCTTAAAAGGTAATTGAAGGAGCAGGTGAGCGGCTCCCGCTGTTCGGCTCTCTGGGTGGCGCTTGCGAGTGCGGCTGAGCCTTGCTTCTTTTTTTTTTCTTCTTCTTGTTCTTTCTATCCTGTCCTTCCGATCGATCAGGTCGCGAGAGCCAGCTTGCATTGCCGTCGGCCCATCCCGCTGGGTTCTTCTCTTCGAGTTCCTTAGGGGAAGGGGGCAAGAAAGCAAAAGAGCTAGAGACAAGGGGGGTCACCAAGAGATCAGGGACTAATACGGCGGAGTCCCAGGGTGGCAGGAACTCCCTCACCGAACCCGACCCGTCTGGCCCGCTGCCAGCTCAGGGACGTTGCGACCTAATAGTGGGCCGTTCCAGCTCTAATTGAAAGTGCGGCAGCCCACTTGTTCGCCTCTCTCAGTTCGTGCCCGCCGCGTTCATCGCGCCTCCCAGTCCCTTCTCCACATGCACCTTTCTCCGATCTCGAGCGACCTCGACCCTCGCAGCTATCCTTCCACGTCAACCGCGAGGCGCCTAAACGCTAACCAGCAAAGCAGCAAAGCATCCAGCTTTTTGCCTTTGGCGACCACAACCCCACGATAGCCGCGCCCCACTGGGCTTCTAGAACTAGCATCTCGGTCGGTGCTGGAATCCCGCCCATTTAAGCCACCCAGAGCCGGCTGTCCAAGTGTGTTGCGACCTCGCGCGCCCGGGCCCTCGAAGCAGGCAGACCTTTCGAGCATCCATACATATCGCATCTTCTCCCATTTACGGCGCCCTTCTGGTCGAGTGACGCACCGACTCGGACCACGGTGCGTCGGAGCTGGGAGAGACAGAAGAGGATACCTGAGGATCGAGTGACGATCTCGCGGAGGCGAGAGCCACGGCGCGACATGAACCACCCGTACCCATCTCCCAGCCAGCAGGCGCACTTGCAACAGGATATGCACCAGATGCCACGGCCTGGCGGTGCTTATCCTCCGCCGCATCAGATGCAGCAGCAGCTGCCTCCGATGCCCCCTCCCGCCGCCTACCAGCAAGACTACATACATGGTCCTGCTCCTGGCCAAGGCCAGCCGCCCCCTTCCCAGCCGCCTGTGGCCGCCGGCCCAGATGGGAGTCAGCAGGAAGGGAACTCACCACCCCAACAGCCCACCAAGCTTACCGCCGAGCAAGAGCTCCAGCAGAAGGCAAACCTCGAGCCCTACTCCTCCACAGACGAGCAGGGACGAAAGTATTCGTAAGTCCATCGGCTGTTCCCATGTGCGGATGAACTATGCCGCGGTCCGCTTTGCCCTAGCATGGCCCAGGCCCACTTGGAATCCAGATCGCACCTAGTGATGTGCCTGGGACCTTGGAGATTCGCTTCTTCCTATTGCCGACGGCGGTAGACTAACCCTGGCCTGTTCAGTCTCGACGTTGTACAGCAACCGCAACGTGCCCGGATGTGTGGCTTCGGCGACAAGGTATGGTGTTGGCGCTCACCTCGTGACCACGGCGTAATATACTAAAACCTAACCATGCCCTAGGATCGACGGCCCATCACCCCACCACCGTGCGTCCGCCTCGTAATCAGAGATGCAGCTACGGGCAAGGAGATCGACTGCAAGTAAGGAACCCGTAGCATACACCCCGATCAGTCATCCCTTGAAGACTTGACTGACCAACCCACTAAGCGATATCGAGCACACCATGTACGTGCTGAATGTGGATCTATGGTCAGAAGATGCCCTGAGAGAGGTCAATCTCGTCCGCCACACGACAGCCACGCCGTCCATCTCATCCACCACCCCCGCCTCATACGCGCAGGTCGAGGCCACTACGCCCGCCTTCACCAACATTCTTCCTTCGTCGAATCCTCATGGCCAGATGGGCTATGGGAACGTGCCCTCGTATATGCCCCAGCAGGGTTACTCGCCTTCCGGTAAATCTTGACCCCTTGTCGTAGGAGATGGTATGAACGCGAAACAGGTCACTAAATAGCGCGGATAGGATACGGCGGCTACGGTCCTCCGACCCAGTTCTTCCCCCATCATCACGACTTCAGACAAGAACTGCAGGCTAGCATGCCGCACCTGCCAACCCAGGCCGGCGGCTTCCCCCGTTATGATGGGGGTTACATGCCTAATCAGCGCATGTCCATCGGCGGCGGCCAACCACAGGGGATGTTTACCCGCAATCTCATCGGCAGTCTCGCAGCTAGCGCATTCCGTCTCAGCGATACGGACGACAAGATTGGAATCTGGTTCGTGCTGCAAGACCTGAGCGTCCGCACAGAAGGCCTTTTCAGGTACGACTTCTACCACCGGCTCGGCGCTTGGCATGCCGGCGTACTAATAATTCCTAGGCTACGCTTCTCCTTCGTAAACGTTGGAGTTCCGCCCTCGAACGGGTCGATTAACGGCAACCCGTCGGTCAACACGGGCAAAGCTCCCGTGCTGGCATCGGCTTTTAGCGATGTCTTCCAAGTCTTCTCTGCTAAAAAGTTCCCCGGCGTCTGCGAGAGCACGTCTCTCAGCAAATGTTTCGCGACCCAGGGTATAAAGATACCAATCCGCAAGGAAGGCTCGAATGCGAAGGGCAACCAAGAGGACGACGACGATTACTAAGGGAAATTCTCAAATTCCACGGCGGTATTCGGTCCTTCAAAATCGGGTAATTGGATCCCCTCCCCACAATGCTGGGCCAGACATGGTTGGACTCTTGCTCGGCCATTTTACTAGCTACACCGTCCACATGAAACCCGCTAGCATGAATGGCTGGGTGCCGCAATACCTTTATTGATACCAGTGGAAACGCGCGTGTGTGGGTGACTGAGCTCGGTGCCAGGGGCGCGACACGGCGTATACGCGTCGCCATCGAGGCTGGGCATACCCTCGGGACATACTCAGCCGGCGATACTATAGATGCTAAGACCACGCTTTCCATATACAGCTCGCTCTCTGGTGGCTGGCATAGCGGCCAGTATAGTAGCCTGCTTGGCGGTTGTTGGCATGGCGGTTGTCGGCATGGCGGTTCTCGGTGCGGCGGTTGTTTGTCTGACGGTTGGTACGGCGATTGGTATGGCGATTGGTGCTCTGAATGGGTAACTGGGCGGCTTCCACACCTTTTTTTTATGCGTAGCCAGCACCATCCACTGGCTTTATCCACGATTGAATACACTCTTTTTCATTAAATACCATAAAAAGATACCATACACGACACTAGATTCCTTCTCCCGCGGTCTCTTCATTGGCGTACAGGGCTAGATGCCGGGGGGGTTCTCGCGGGCCATGTGGCTGGTATTTACAATGGCTGGACGTCGACCTAGCTTGGAGGCGTATGACTGTGCTGGCTGTAGGAATAAACACTGGGTAGCTTGGACTCAACGCCCACCAAGGCCCACGCGCCACAATCCACGACCGTCCTTGCCTGGCCATTACTTATAATGCGAAAATAGAGGGATCGTGGCCTTTCTCCAACTAGCGCTGTCGGGTCTTGGGCTTCAAGCCAAGGGAGAATTGTCACTCCCTCCACGTGCGAAGTGTGCTTTCCTGACTGAGCAGAGACATGCTCCTCGGCAAACCTGCCACACCACAAGGAACAAGGAGACCCGAGCCTAGAGTAAAAGGGGATGCATGAAGAGGTTTCTTAAAAAGAGGCCTAAGAATGCCAGAGCCCGTTCTAGAGACGCTTGACTATGAGAGAGAGAGGCTCTTGGTGGCGAAGCGTCTGAGGAAACTCGGTTGACGCCCCCTCAGGGGCCTTGTATTTGTTTATTTACCCAACTCAACGACCTATTCGCTAGACATTGTATTATGTAAGAGCCTGCCGGTTACCTAAGGTAGGCAGGTAGCTACCTCGAACTTGGTAACTAGGTAGGTAGATTCATATCTTAGTTCTACTATTTAGACCACCTGCATCAGGGCGCCAAATACCCCGTCAGGGGCGAAGAGCATTAGGCGTATCTTAATTGCTATAGGGGGCTCTAGAAACTCAATCAATTCATCAAACAAACCGCCGTGGGACTCGCTTGGGCCGATCGACGGGCTGGGGAGCAGGGGGATGGTGTCATCACCTCGCCATTTCATGCGATCCTCTGCGTTCAACCCAGGAGTGCGGGCATGCAACTCGGGTGATATGACGAAAAGCCAAGCCATCGGGAAGGGGGGGGTCAACCGATGGCGGGTGCACGAGAGCCTCCTCGTCAAGACAGGCAAAGGTCGATATGCTCTTCAGAGACTTTGCTTTTTTACCTGGGGGGCCAAGGAGACCAGGGCTATGACGAACGCTTCTAGCGGCTCCCCGCATCCCTTTTTCGTCGTCAACAATTAGGCCTACCCCGCCAAAGGTTTTTTTTATTTTTTTTTCCCGTCAGGCGGGCGGGAGCCGAGTGCCTAGAGCTAAAGCGAGTCAGTAATGCCGGGATGCACCATCAGGCTTTGCCAGGCAAGCAGAACCACCATTCGGGCCCGCGTGGCCCGGCTCTATGGTAAACCGAGTTTTCATTACGTTTTCGTTAGCCCAGGCGCTGGCTCCACGCGAGGGCCACGCTCTGCCCTGCAGACAGCTAGTCACCCCGCCCCTCGTTGCCCCTCCAGACATGGCCGCAGGGCGAGGGGCTTCCTGGCCCAAGTGGCCGAGGGAGGGTGCGTGCTCACGCGCAAGCGAGGGTGTCTGTCCGAGACGGAGGAGGGGGGCAGGGAGAAGGGTAGATCCAGCTGGGTGATGGCTAGGCCTTGGTTGGCGCTTCGTTGCCGTGCTTGGCTGGGATTCTAAAGAAGCCGGTGCCCCATCGCTCTCCTCAAATTCTCCTCCCCTTCGGTCCTCTCCCCTGGCCTCCTTTTTTCTGCCATCCGTGTGATCGATTTTTTTTTTCGCCCTATTCCGCAGCCTGTTGGCCGTTGCTGCCCTTGTCCTCGCTGCTTGCGTCAAGGCTCCGTCCTTAGAGCGTGGTGTCTTAGTCTCCAAAGCCGAAGGCCACCGGCTCCCACCACACTATTTAACCCAGCCCTCGGGTGTTCCCAGAAACATAACCACATCTTTTTGACTTTGCCACCGAACTCTTTGTTCTACGTTTTAGCTCGCTGTTACGCAAGCCCGTGTGTTTGATATAGGGCGTTTCCCTCCCTAACCTCACCACCTCACCACCTCACCTCACCACCTACCTGGTCTCTTCCCACTGCGGCCCCTCCTCTCCTCCTCAGAAATGGCCAATAACCTTCAGTCCTCCGGCCGCGGTGGCGCCGGCAACATTGTGGACAGCACCAAGTCGCCTAAGATCGAGCCCAAGGACCTTCAGACCCCCACACTCAAGACCTCGGTTGTCACCACGGGCCGTGGAGGAACCGGTAACATGGCCAAGAACAAGGACCCCGCCGAGACACGACTGCGTCAGGACGTCGAGCCGTGAGTTTCGCTACTGGTCTCACTATCAGGACGTGAGGAAAGGCAGCTGACCAAGAGCCAGGGTTCCCCGACGCGAGAGCACCGGAGCTACGCACATTGGCCGCGGTGGCACCGGCAATGTGTTCAACCCGAACTCGGAGGAAGCCAAGGCGGCCAAGAAGGAGCTGGAGAAGGGCGGCTCGGCCATCGATGACGATGCGACGGCGAAGAAGGCCGACGACAAGAAGCCGGAGGAACTCGGCTGGGCGGAGAAGGGCCGGAACCTCATTTTCGGCAAGAAGTAAACGGGTGGCGGTATCCGGCCGGTCGGTTTTTCTCTCCTTTCGCGTCTCCACGAGCGTCTATCAACTGCTTCGACACCGCTTTTACGGCCTGCGGAAGGCCGGTGCGAGAGCGGGTGGCCTGTTTGATGAACATACCCAGTTCGGCGTTAGCGGCGTGCTGCAATTTGTGTTTTCCTTCCCCTTGGGCATGGCCAGCAGTGCTTGTGTAATGAAATCGGGAAAGAGTGCAGAACAGACAGAAAAAGCATCATGGTTTGGTACGATCACGGCTAGCGAGGAAATGAAATGGTGTATATTGTTCTTGAGGCCACCTCCCTTCCTCCTTTGATTTGTCAAGCTGCAGGAGGTTCGTGAGGTTCGTGGTGTGAGTCAATGGCGTGCTAATCGATATCGATCCCACCTCCCAATCCCTATCTGGAAAGTTGTGCTGCAACGCCTCGGGGCCCACCACCTGTGACTCCAACAGGCTTTTCGATGGGTGAGAACCGCGCTCTGCAACCCTCACAGAGCACGATCCCCCCTTGGCGTCATTACTGGCTCGCTATATTCTACCAACTCCAACTCACGTCCCCTGCTTGGAAGCATTGACCAACAGAAATGGCTTCGTCGGTTGAAGTCACGTCTTCGGTGCCCGACTCCCTCTTGGGGCTTCTCGGGAGCCACACCCCCTACTCCATGCCTCTCCTTCGAAGACTGCAGTTCGCTAAGCTGTTCCCGGGAGGCATGCGGCCATCCGCACGCGTTCTCTTGGTGACTCCCTCAGCTCCAGATGCAAACCAGGCTCCTGGACGGTTTGCCGCCGCGTATGTTGACATGGCGGCCCGGCCCGAGACGGCTATCTGGATGTATAGCTCTGCTGAGTACCCCGGCAATGACTTCTCGGAGAGCGACGACGAGCTACTGCTTGCTCTGTTTCGGCACATTCGGTCCCTCGAGGCCGACCACGCGGACACGCGCGATGCTGCCACCGGACTGCCGATCGCTAAGTTTGGATCCATGGCAGAGCCCGTCCGGCATCGGCTCCTGCATAAAGGCGTGCGGATTGACAAGACAGAGGCTTCCACGGATGGCTCGGGGTACCAGGTGCACTCCAAGTGGCTCTTTCGTGTCAATGAACTGCCACCGGCCAAGGAGCTGCCCGAAGGAGTTGTGTGGGATACGGTGCGGGAGGAAGACTGCGCTCTCATACGGTCGCGAACCTCGATTAATCGGTCGACGTAAGTGCCCTCAGAAATAGCAGGAACGGCGAATATTGTGTTAACTCACTGGCGTAAAGGGAGACGTTACTGAGCTTCCCAAGCACTATACTGAGGACTGCAGACGGTACCCCGATAGCCTGGTGCTTCCTGGGATTCGAGGGCTGTCTAAGCTCCTTGCATGTCGAGGTATGTCATCGATACCTACCACCTAGCGATTCCCGACCCACAGACTGATGTTATGTTCCAGGAACCTTATCGCGGAAGAGGGCTGGCGAAGGCTGTGTCCTGCCAAATCATGCGGGACCATGTCAAGGACTTTGCTAATGACGGTTGGGGGGCTGCCGATGTATACATCCTAAACGAACAGAGCAAGGGGATGTGCAGGAGCATCGGTGGCAAGGAAGTTTGGGAAACGTCTTGGTAAGCTCCTTTTATCCCGCGCATCTCGGTGCCCGGTACGATCAGCTTCAGAGTGCTAACCGGTAAATGACAAGGGGTCTAGTGCATTTAGACACGGTAGGCGAGCCGTTGTAGACAAGCATTCGAGTTTGTATTTTATCTAGTCCTGATACCACTTGTCTCAGCCGACATTCCTATCCCGCGCAACATGTAGCAGACCGAACTGGAAGCATTTCATGAATGCCCCGAGGGATCAAGCAGTCTTGGTGAGACGGTGGATCTCCTCCAAAAAGAAGCGCAGGTCGTCCGGGTTGACAAATGGGGTGATGCCTAAATATCAGGGTTAGCGACTAAAAATCGAGGGAAAGATAGAAGCTGAATCAAGATTTGAGTGCCGCCACGCTGTACATACCATGTCCGAGATTCACGATCCAGCCCTGCTTCCGGGTAGCCCACCCGAATCCCTCCACGAGCTCCTCCACTGTCTCGGTGATAGAGGCGTGGGATCCGTAGAGAACGCCAGGGTCAGCGTTGCCTTGTAAGACAACCTGCCGGTGTCCCACCGTCTTCACGGCTTCTGAAGGGGCATAGAGCCAGTCCAGGCCGATCACGTTGTAACCGAGGTCGGCGATGCTGTCCAGGGCAAACCAGGCGCCTTTAGGGAACACAATCATGGGGACCGGGGACAGCCCGAGCTCCTGGAGTTTTAGGGGCAGGTGCTTCGCAATATAACCTAGGTAAGGCTCAGAGAACTTCTTGAAGGTCGACGGCGAGAGCTCCCCAGCCCAGGAGTCGAATACTTGTATGAGCTACGGGCGAGTGTTAGGGAGGCTGCGACGGAGGATCCGGGGGGGGGAGTAGGGGGGTAATGTAGCTTGCCTGTGCTCCAGCCTTAACCTGTAATGCCAGGTAGTCGACACAGAGCTCCGCGATCTTCTGTAAAAGAGCCTTCGACTCCTCGGGATACTTGTAGATCCATGTCTTGCTCTCCTTGAACAGCTTGGTCCCCCCCCCTTCGACCATGTAGCTGAACAGGGTCCAGGGAGCGCCGCAAAAGCCAATCAGGGGCACGCGACCCTGGAGCTTCTTCCTAGTCAGCGTGATGGCCTTGTATACGTAGTCGAGCTCCTTGGATACGTCGACATCCCGTTTCAGGATTTCGCCATACTGGCCGTCATCAGGGCTTCGTAGGGGAACCGGGAAGTGCGGGCCCTTCTTATCCACCATCTCGACGACCATCCCCATGGCCTGGGGGATCACGAGAATATCTGAGAAGATGATTGCTGCGTCGATCAGGCCGGCAAACCGCTCAATCGGCTGGAGGGTGAGTGTAGAGGACACCTCGGGGTCCCGGCAGCACTCAAAGAAGTCCCGGCCGCCCTTTGCCTGGTGGTACTCAGGAAGATACCGGCCAGCTGTGGGGCTTGGGTGTTAGGCCAGTGCCGTATGTGCCTCTGCAAGTTAAGAGGAGGCTCACCTTGGCGCATGACCCATATTGGCGGTCGTTCGACCTTCTCGCCTTGGATACATGGTTAGCCCTGTGCAGCTCCCAGATGTAGTCCGGACGAAGCAGAGCTGGCTTCTTACCCCATGCAGCCCTTAGAATCAGGTCGTTCTTTAGTGGTTCAAAAGACCCTGCCATTTTGTCCTGGTTCCTCGCGCTTTGGGGGAAAGGGGGGGAATTGACACGATGCAGGACTTTCTCCCTTTGGCTGTTCTCGCCGGATATGATGCCCCGCCATCAAACGAAAGCTCCCGCTCTGGTGGGGGGAGGGACGGTGGAACATACCCTTGTCAGTGGCAGTTTACGCCACACGGCGAAGGCGCCTTCCCGCATAGCACCAGCCACACAAGAAAAACAGCTTTGCAGGAGCTACAGAATCTTTGTAGCTCTGGACGTGCCTACTTCATTCTCCAGAACTTCAAAGCAGGTCGACTGCATCCCGACGGTCCTTGGGGCGGCCACACAGCCCAATTGCCCTGGGGCCACCTCAATCCTGCGTCTGCGCGCATATTTGGCCCCAGAGATCGCATTGGTTTGATCATTCCATCTCCCCGATGCCCGGGACAGCTGTTACGCGACGACTAAGCCTTCCGCTCTCCATCCCTTCGAACCTCCGATGCCTCCTCGGCCTGCCTCACGATGCCGCCGAGCCCTTCAGAGCCAGGTAGTTTCCGCGAGGGACAATGTGTGGATATCCGATGGCCAGCTTGCCGCCGCATTCGAACGTTATTGCTGCATCTCCCGGCAAGTCCGCCGCAAAGCCAGCAACGTGCCGGGGCCGCTCGAGAGCAGGCGGCGGCTTGGAAGGCGACAGATCGCGGCCCTCAATGCCATCCACAACACGCAATCGCTTCCGCTCTGGGCCCTCTCAAACACGGCGGACTTGACCAGATGGCAGTGGCAAGCCCCAAGCTCTGCCTCGGAAAGAGAAGAGAGACAGAGTCACCAAACTCAAACCAACTTCTCTTCAGAACCTTGGGTTACATGGCCATCGAGTGTTCGACAATGGGTATGCGAGACCATGAGGCTTGGAAATGCGTCCCAGCCAGCGCCAACTGCAGTTGCTGAAACATCGGGGCAACAACCGCAACCAGCCCAGTCACTGACCAAATTAGCGGAAACTGGCATCAACAGCGCGTCTTTAGAGGAGGATATTGCTCGATTCCGAGCCCTACCTACTAATACGAATATGGACCTCGTTGTTTCAGACTTCCACCAGCTTGTGGACCAATTCCGACAGTCTCTTTATCTTGGGCATATCACCGAGAAGGATCTTCCATCTCTAGCCGGCCAGCTATGGAAGGCATTCGATGCGAGGTGGGCAGGCTGCCCTTCTGCCGGCAGCCTTGGCCTATCGTTGCATGCTGCCATTCTCTCAGGAATTACATCGTCCCCCACCCTCAACCTTGCTGCTGTGGAGGCCTCGTTATGGAATTCTTTGCTTGTCCAAATCTCCAAACTCCCCGCCAACGACGAACTCTCTCGCCTCTTCGAGCGAATTATGCACAGCATACCGGAGACAAGGCTAGCACTGATATCGGATGGTATCTTGTCCGTGCTTCGAACATTCTTCTCCTCCTGGACGTCTGGTGGGCTCAAGAGAGGGCTTCCCAGGATCTCAGTTGTGCTCCAGGCCGCCTCCAGTGCTAGCGAGCGCCTTCAGGCACTACTGGACACAGCTCTTCTCCCGCGCTCGTTGTCTGCCAACGCCAGGCAGCTGAGAGAAATCTTGACCCAAGCCACAAATGCATACGCAGACCTCGCTCATACGCTTCGGTTGATCGAGGAGACGATTTCGATGGACACGCAAATCCAAGCCATTGCTTCGGCACTGCGACACGTTTCGCAGCTGGAGCACGGTGAACTCGTGGAGGAGGCGCTCCGACTACTGCCCACGCCAGACCCTGCTGATTTGGAACGAAGCCACCAGGTACGCTACGCGTGGCTCTCGGTGATGGCGCACATGCCGCTCGTCCAACAGGAATTCATGCTTGACATAGGGACAAGACTTGGAGATATCCCAGGAGCCCAAGAGCTAGACATCATGGAGATTTGCTCGCTTGCACTCTCCCAGTGGAATAGTCGGGGCTACCTGCTGCCGGAGTCGATGCCGGATTTGGCGCCTCATCTGTATCAGGTGGTTTGGTTTGGGAAAGAGTCGACGGTTCTCGCCTCACTCTTTTCTGTCATCTTCGACCTCTTTCCCCCTAATTACCGGGGACTCTTCGTCAGCCTGTTCCTACTGCTGAAAGGACTTGGTCCATCCCATGATGTCGTGGACTCTTTCCGGGCACTCGCTTCTTCCCTACCTGCTAGCTCTTCCCCGCCCACTAGCTCTTCCGACGGGGTCCGTGTCTCACTTTTGCAGGAGGTCGCACTCGCTGCTAAGGACCATAACATCGCCATGAGCATCCACCGCCTTTATAAGTATCACCTATATACGCCGGGAGGGCCAGAGTGGGACCCAGCTGTGTTCCGGGGCTACGTCAGAACTATGGTTCTCGACCCGAACCTGCCCCCTGCCGCGATCTGGGAATCATTGGACATCGATATGCACGAACCTGGCCCTCACAGCGCCTCCAAGTTTCCAAGGTCCGTCATGACACGACATCGCGGGGACTTCGGAGAGCAACGTGCCAAAATCATCCAGGAACTGGCTCTAGGGTTCAGCTTAGCGCCGCATCTGCGCAACAGAGTAGCCTTGCGTCATGTGTCACAGTGCATCCACTTCCTAACCGCGTACGATGGGAAGGTCCCTGTGTCAGCGCTCAAGGCAATATACCAGGTTGTTTCGCGCGATTTGGCCAAGGGGCGACCGGGGCGGACCACCCGTCTGCAGTGGTTCATGTCACTTATTTCACAGCACATGGGTGCTGAAGAGGCCGAACGCTGTGGTCTGTTGCTGGAACGCTGGCGGCACACTGCGAAGACCAATTACAAGGAGCAGGGCATGCCTGACACGGAGCCGAGTGACGACGATATCTGGTAAACCCTCTCTACCCCATCTCTGGTCTACCGCGCGAGGAACCACGGGGAGGCAGGGCCATGCATGACGAACGGTTCGCATTCAACGGGAGGCTAGACAAGGCATGCATGGCCGAGCGAGGTTCATCTCAGGTCTGCTAGAATACGCTTGCACACATACACTCAATACGCATACATACAAATAAACACTGCAGTGCGACTAGTCGTGCCAAATCGCCAGGCTTGATAGACATGTGACCTGCGCAATAGGAGCAATCATTCGATACTGTATGTGGCAGAACAGGATAAGCGCCTTGACCCACGGCTATCAAAAGGTAACGGACTATATGGAAACACGGAATTGGAGTGGCCGTGTGATGTAACAGCACTCTGTATAATAAAGAACACAAGTTCGTGAAAAAGCACAAGAAAAGAAAAGCACAAAGTAGGATAATAACTCGCCAGAGGATATCATCATGTACCCCGAGGAAACCCTTTGCATCCCTCTCTCGCTTACACGCATCATCATCATCGTTAATGTTGGCAAACACGCCTGCCGTCCTTCCCTTGCGGTCCTTCCCTTGCGGGGGGGTATACTCCGCCAAGCTCCGCCCCCCTAATCCACATGCCCGATCCCTAGGCCGGGGTTTACCAATTTGATCCCTATATCCTGTTCCCCTAGTTCTCGGGTGATGGGCGGGAAAAAAAAATTATGTTTCTTTTGTCTTGGCCGGTCCCCCCGTCTATCCATCCATCTTGATTAACAAAAGACTTTCCATACGTTCAAATGGCATCATCGGTGAAGTCGGCCCCGCCGGCGGCTGACATGGTAACGTTGCTCCCGTTGCCGCCCACACTGCGCGTGAACAGGCTCGCGCCGCCGGCGTCAGAGCTCGGCGTGACCATGCGAGCAGACCGACGGCCGCTTGAGTGAAGGCGGGCTACGAGGACCTGGGCCGGCCACACAACCACCTCCTCATCGCCGCGGCCAGCGTCGTCGCCCTTTTTGACAACGAGGGGGAAGAGGACGACGCGCACGGTAGAATCGGCCAATTCGTCATTGGTCAGGGACGAGTCGCCGGAGCGCTCGTGCATGAGGGCTGGGTTGAAAGTGACCGTCTCGATCAGCTCGCCCGTATCATCGTACTCGGGCTGCAGTGGCGGCAGCATCATGTACTCGGCTCGCTGGGTACGCATCTCGATGGCGAGGTCGACCGCCTCGCGCATCACACGGCGCAGCTGGGCCTGGATCTGGTCCTCGAGGTTCGAGGGCGGCGGCAGGATCTTGACCAGCACACCGAGGACAGCTTGGACGACGGCCTCGGTGTCTTTGTGGCGCTGGTCGCGGAACTGCGAGCGGCGCGAGAGTAGCGTTAGGGTGACGGCACGCCATTGCCGGACCGCGGCCGGGGGGCCGACCTCGAGGAGCTGCTTCTCGAGCGTCTTAAGCTTCTGGCGCTGCTCGCGGTCCATACCAAACAGGTAGCGCGTGAAGACAAACTCCCAGATCATGGTCATGGTCATGCTCATGAAGATGTCGCGCCGGCGGACGCGGTCACGTAGGTAGACGTCGACATCGGAACCGTCCAGCACGGCATTGTCGAGTCGGTCCACGACCTTCTCATCGTTGATCTCGGAGATCTTGCGGCACGCACGCATGTCGCTAAACTTGCTGAAACGCAGCACCCACTGCTGCACGTGCGAGCAGAGCTGCTGGCACCGCGTGTCGAAGTGGTCGACGTCCTTGATGGTGAGGAAGTCCGAGTTACCGGCCGGGTTGGCGGCGAGTATCTGTTCCTGCATGGAGCGGATGCGCGTGTTGGCTGCTTCGAGCTGCGCCCGCAGCTCGGCGATCTCTGCGTCCTTTTCTTCCAAGGTGGCATGGTGGGCCGGGGTGCCGCGTAGGCTCTCGAGTTCGCGGGTGGCATCTTGGTGTTCGGTCTGGACCGCGCGCATGGCCTCGGCATGTTGGGCCTCCAGTTGGCGGACGCGCTCGTGGTGTTGAACCGCGATGGTCGAGGTCGAGGTAGAGAGGCCTTCGTTGATCTGGGTTAAGCGCTCGACCTCGCGCTGCATCTGCTGGAGAGAGCGCTTGAGGGTGTCGATTTCGCCGTCGCGCTCGGCAAGGATGCCAGCAGCCTTTTGGCCCATGGCCGACTCGGCGTGGGCGCGCGCGTCGTTGAGCATTCGATTCTCGGCGACCAGCTGCTCGACTCGGGACTCGAGCTCGAGCACCTGCATGCTCTGTCGCCGCCGCATGCTGTGCGGCCTGGTCGGCGAGCGCGGAGAGCCGATGCGGCCCTCGCCGTAGCCATCCTGTTGCGGGGGTCGAGAGTCAGCGGCAGAGCTCTCATGTGCAAATCGGTAGGGAAGTAAGGACAAGAGCCAAAAAAAAATAAAAAATTGAGCGACCGATCGCCGTGATGTTTTTTCTTTTTCCAATCAGGGCAAATGGCGGGCGGTGACGAGAGCAAAAAAAAGACAATGGCAGTAGATGTGTACTTACATAGACGTCGGCCATGTCCTTGGCGCGGACACGACCTTCGTTAGCGACGGGAGTGTTGTTCTGTGCAGCCCTGGAAATGAGCTCGGCGGCTCCCAGTGCGGCTGCGCCAGCTACGAGGACGCCGGGGAGAGCGGAGGCGGTGGAGGAGGAGGCTGGCTGGGTTGCTTTGTCGTCTCCAGCCTTCTCGTCCTTTCGTTGGCTGAGGGACACGGACCGCAAATCGCTGGACACGGATCGCTTGTCCACCCGACGGAGGGGTGGGGTGCCTGAATATGAGCGGAGGCTGCCTGGAGAATCAGGCCGCAAGTTGAGTGGCTCAGGCGTGCGGAGACGTGAGAGGCTGGTATTGGATATGACCCGCCTTGGGTGGGGGTCCGGAGTTGTGGCCGCCCTCTTGTCGGCCGCCCTATCAGACACGCTGCGCGTCTGCTGTGGCGTCTGCTGCTGGTGCTCTCGAGAAGGCGTAGGAGCGTCTTTGGTGTGTTTCTTGATCGCCAGCTTCTCAGGTTCCGGGGTGCGGGGTGGCGGGGAGGGCTCCCGCAGCCGGTGAGCTGTATCAACCGGCCCGACCGCCTTGTCGCGCAGGCTCCTCTCGCCCGCCGGAGAGCGCCTGAGATCTCTGTGCTTTGCATCTTCGTGGGAGTGATGGCGAGGTTGTTGCTCGTCCTCTACGCTGGAGGTGGATCGCCGCGCCGGCGTAGAATCAAATCTCGACAGCTCGCGGTGCTTAGGCGTGCTCTTGGGCGTCGACTCAGCCCACTCTCTCAGGTGCACACCGCTATCGCGGATGGCTTCGTCCGCGTGCAGGTTTCCCCGTGGCATGTGCGGCGAGCCCGTCACAAATCCACTGTCACGGTTGGTGTCTGGCGAGGCCTGCGGATTTCGAGAGCTACCGTGCGAAGTACGTTGGTGGCGACGGTGCCTGCGCTGCTCCTCGTCTTCATCAGACCCCTCCTCTTTCACCGGCGGCAGGCTTGACAAGGACCGGCGGAAGTCGAGGCTCGGGGTGGGTCGGAGTGCCCGCGGCGGATCATCAGCGGGCTCGATGGACGGTAAGATGGTCTGTGGCTCGTGAACATCTCGGGTTGCGAAGGCGTCCTCGTCTGCAATGTCGTCTGGGAAGGAAAAGGTTCGCTGGACTGGCGACGGCGAGCGGGACCGTTGACGTTCCTTCTTTATTTTCTTGGATTTTCCCTGCTCTTGTCGGGGAATCGTATCCGAGTCCTGGCGTTCCAAGCCGCTGCCGGCGTCAAACCCGCCGCTCTCTCTGGTCTCCTGACGCTCTTCGCCTGCAGTGGCCTCCTTGGTAGGCTCTCCCATCTCCTTTATCGTTTCTCCCGCCTCTTCGTCCCAGCCCTTCTCGGCGTCGTCCCCTTCAGGCACATCCCAGAAGTTATCCTGTATCGTGTCCATTCGGGAACCCTCCAGAGGTCTGCGGTCAGCACCCTCCCAGAGCACATCATCAAACATGTCATCGTCTCGCTGTGTCCTCTTGTCGATTGACTTCTTCTTCTTACCCTTCTTCTTGCTTCCGCCAAACTTCTGCGCCAGCGCTGCCACGCCGCTTGTCAGCGCCCCGGCGACAGCGGCGGCTTCGGCAACGCTCTTGTCCTCGCTCTTCGTTTCTACAGCGGGCTCCTTCCCCCTGGCCTTCTTACCCTGTGGCTTGCCCGGGCTTTGCTCGTGAGGGTGGTCCAGGTACGATGCAGCGAGTTCCCGATTAGGAGACACCACACCCATGTTAGGAGACACCACACCCATGTGGACTGGAATGTCCATTGGCCTGTCGCCACTTAGTCCCTCCATGCCGACCAGGTGAACGTCGGAGGTGTGATGGTGCTCCAAGTACTCCGCAGCTAACTCTCGTGTGGTTCGGATGGGTTTATCATCTAGTTTCACTAGCTCCTTCTCAATTGGCTGCGAGTCCTCACGAAGGAAAGTATTTGCGGATTCTTGGCCACGAGCGGCGTCTGTGGCGAGCGGAGTTGCATCTAGGCCACCCTCCATAAACGAGTTAGAGACATCGCGCGAGGAAACCACCGGCTCATCCAGCTCCGCATCAGTTGGTTCCTTTGTCTTTGCCTTCTTGCGGATTCCGGAGCTTTCAAACGGAGGCTCGTGCGGGACGTGGCTGCTCGGAGGCCTTGAGCTGGGCTCGTCGCTCCTCAAGGCTTCTTCGAAGCCATGATATTCGGGCTCTGGCTGGCTGGGAGGAGGCGTCTCAAGAGCGGTGAGAAGTTTAGGGGACGGCTCGTTGCGGGGATAGAGGACTGGTGGGTTGGCAATCAAGCCCAGGCCAATGGTCGGGGTGCTTGTGAAGCCCCTGTCTGGTGATTGACTGAAGGAGCCGGTAAGGGCAGGGTTGATTTCGATCTTGTCCCATTCGGGGTTGTCTAATACCTCAGTGGAGAGCGAGCGCTCGTTTGAAAACGCGTCGGGAATGGCAGGAACATCTTCCTCGACCGGCTCGGCTTGCACTGGAGGCTCATCGTCCCAGACGAGCGCCGTTCCTTTCCGTCGTTTCTTATCCTTCTTCGACTGTTTGCGACTAACCGAGGCAATATCTTGGTCTTTGGTCTCTTGGCGCTCAGTCTCCGAGCCAAGGGCGCTCAACCCAGCAGCCGCGGCGTCCGCAAGCACGGCGGCAGAAAGTACGTCGGTGGACAGAGCTTCATCGCGAGCAGCCGGTGTGGCAGTGCCGGACGCCGACTCCGAATCTGACCTCTTCCCTTTCCCTTTCTTGCCTTTCTTGGACTTCTTGACGGCGAACTCAGGGGACTCGTCCTCTTCTTTCGGAATCTCTTCGATTGCGGGTTCCTCGGCCGTGAGGTCACGGCTTACGTCGGTCTTCTCCTGTTCAATAGTCTCGATATCATGGTTGACGACGTGTACCGGCTGCGTAACCTCATCCGTGACCTGGCTGGGCTCCACAAGGACGAGCCTGACATTTTCCTCAAGCTGCTCGGCAACAGGAGTCATGGCGCCAGAATCAGGTTGGGAGGCTAGTTTTTTGCCCTTCTTTTTGGACTTCTTGGTCGGCGCCTCCCAAAAATCCTCCGCAATTGCCTCCCTCGCCGACGAGTCTGTTGGGAAGTCCTCGAGAGGCTTCAAGATGGCTGGTTCTCCTTGAGATTCGGCCTCTAGTAGCGCCTCTTCTAGCTCTTGAGGGGTGGCAACCCTGGAGGCTGACTCCGCGCCAGTTTTCTTGACCATCCGCTTGCCTTTCTTCGATTTCTTTGCGGGGAGGGCCCATTCGTCTTCTAGCTCTGCCTCCGTCTTCTTGTCTGCAAAATCCTCGAAGGTGGGGCCTGAGAGTGGCTCGGGGGTGGCCCCTGTTGAAGCCTCGAGTTGCGAGGGCTCTGGGAGAATTTCAAGTAGCGCTTCAGACACGATCTCGGGCTGATTATCTTGGCTGGAGTCCGCGGGGGGGTTGTCTAGGCCGAGAGAACGGGGTTCGTCCTCGACCATGACGGCGATGCTTGATTGCTCTTCTGCAGGCGTGGCAGATCCTGATGTCGGCTCAGATCCAGCTGCCTTAGACCCCTTGCGCTTCTTGTCCTTCTTCGATTTCTTCGTAGGAATGAACCAATCGGCCTCAGCCTGTGCCTCGGGCTCGTGGTCAGGAACTGTCTCGCGCAGAGGTCCTTCTTGGGCAGGTATTGTTTTTGGCTCCTCGAGCAATTCAGGTTGTTCGACCTGTATCTCGCGGGCCGCGTTGGTCGAAGTATTGGTGTCAAGAGGGGCATTGGCCGCAGGTTCCGTAGGACTCGGGGCGAGCTCGGGCACAGGAGGAGTAGCAACACTAGAAGGAGGCTCGGTATCGATCATCTTAGAGCCTTTTTGTTTCTTATCCTTCTTTGACTTCTTGATCGGCACCGACCACTCGTCCTCAGCCTGAGTTTCTTGCCAGGCGGGTTCAGAAATGTCTTCCTCCACCTTGCTCGCTGCGTCAACCGTCTCGTCTTCTTGGCTGCTGCTGACTGCAGCAACTGTTGCAAGTGCTGCAACAGCACCGAGCGAGATGGCCAGGTTGCTGTTCGGATGAGGTGAGGTACTCCGCTCCTCCACCGCTGGTGTCATTTGGCCAGAAGCAGGTTCAGATTCCGAGACCTTGGAGCTGCTGCGCTTCTTATCTTTCTTGGACTTCTTGGTTGGAATCGCCCACTCATCTTCCGGCTGAATGGGCTCCGGTTCAGCGCTTTGTAGAATCTCAGGCCCAGTCTCTTCAAAAGTAGTTGACTGTGCCGCGGTTTCGAGTTCAGTCGGGGTGTCTGGAGTTAGAGAACTAGGCTCCTTGTCCAGAGTTGAGACGCTTGAAGCAGGCTCCGAGTCAGCGATCTTGGAGCCCTTCCGCTTCTTCTTGTCCTTAGACTTCTTCTTGGCTGGCATCGCCCACTCATCCTCAGGTTCAGTATGTTGCAGAGTGCTAGGCTCGACCTCCTCAAGACTGTTTGAGGGAGCCGGTATTTCGACCTCCATGGAAGCGTCTTGGTTTCGGACGAAAGAATGCGGCTCTTCAGCCAAAGGCGTTGGCTCTTCGACCATAGGCGAGGGCTCTTCAACCATAGGCGCGGGTTCTTCAACCGCAGGTATTGGCTCTTCAACGACGAGCGTAGGTTCTTCAGCGAGAGTCGCGGCGCTAGAAGGTCCAGTATCGGTGACCTTGGAGCCCTTGCGTTTCTTCTCTTTCTTTGACTTCTTCGTTGGGATAGCCCACTCGTCCTCCGGCTGAATGATCTGAGACTCAGCATTCTCCAGGTTGGTTGAAGGCGGGACAGCTTCAGGCCCAATGGATTTAGGTTCGACGTGGGTCTCTGGAGTAGGAACACTCGCTTCTTCGGTAAAAGGAGTGATGCTGCCAGACGTTGGCTCGGACTCAGGTAGCTTGGAGCCCTTGCGTTTCTTGTCTTTGTTGGACTTTTTGGAAGGCGCAGTCCACAACTCCTCGGCAGTCTCCTCTTGCATTGTCTCTGGCTCTTCGGTGACCAGAGTTGTAGCTTCTCCTTCTGTTGCGGAAGGTGAGCTGGACTCGCCAATAGCAGGAAGGGCCTGTTCCAACTCCCCTTGAGCGGTACCGCGTTTCTTTTTGTCCTTCTTAGACTTCTTTGTAGTGATAGGGAAGAAGTCTTCGGGTGATGCTTCTTCTGGGATAGGCTCCTCGTTGGCCGTCTCGACAGGCGGAGGTGCCTCTGGGTCGGCCTCTCCGGCGGGCAAAGATGCCCGAATGGCAGCAGAAACAACAGGCATGGATTCGGCGCCGTCTTCTAGAGACGACTTTGCCCCAAGACTCAGATCCACCTCAGGTTCGGGAGAATGGGCCGGCTCCGCCTCTGACAGTGGCGCCATCGATTCAGAACCAGCCTCGGTAGTGCCATGTTCCTCCAAAGTTGAACGCTCCTGAGCTCGTAGGTGGTCCTCTGCTAACGTTGACTCCTGGCTACTGGCCGGCTCCGTCATATCCCAATCGTCAGTCGACTTGGGCGCCTTCTTTGCCTTGCGTTTCTCCTTCTTCGACTTCTTGGTCGGCAAAGGTTCAAACTCGTCACTTGGCTCCGCGCTTGGCTGAGTTTCGATTTCGGGCTCGGCAGGCGATTCGATCTCGGGATTCTTTTCCGGGAGGGGGCTGGTTTCTTCAGACTCATCTAGCCAAGGATCTTGAACCTGACTGTTGCGTTTCTTCTTCTTGTCTTTCTTCGACTTTTTTGTAGCAAAGAATTCCGGTTCAGGCTCTGTGGATTTGGAGGCTGGTTCGACTTCTTGTGGCTCGACAGACTCGGGTTTCTCAGCTGCAAGCATTGGCATGTCTTCCCCGGGTTGGATTTGGGCTTCGTCGATCGGGTCAGGAGTTATATACTCAACCCCTCCCAGTAGCTCCTCAAGCTCAGAGCTGCCTGGAAGTGAAGCTATCGAGGGAACCTCCCTAAGTTGATTGGTTGGGACAGCTAGCTGAGAGGTTGAATCGGAGTCGCCCTCTTCGCCCAACTCCCCCTTGTGTGAGCTCGAATCGGTAGGGACGTCTTCAGCTAGCGGCTGGGAAGATTCTCGAGAATCAGCAGGAATAGTGTCGGCATTTTTGGTCTCAATGCCCACAGCGTCCGTGATTGAGGGTGTGACTTCGACGGGCGGGAGCTCTGGCTCCATATCGGGCAGGTTTTCGACAATATGAGCTGGGCTGTCTTGAACGCCGCCATCCTCGGGCTCAGTTTGCTCTACAGGCAGACTCTCGGGTGCGGGCTCATCCAGCGCCAAACTCATACGTTTCACTTTCTTGTCCTTCTTGCTGTTTTTGGCTGGCATGAAGCTTGCGAACTCGTCATCTCCTTGCTCGATCGGGGGTGAGGGTGTTGGTTCAGGTATGGTATTGCTGCTATCCACCTGGGCGTCTGTCAGTGAGGCATTGACATGAGACGTTTGCTCTAGAGACTGGGTCTCCTCGAGCTCCCAATCTATTGCCGATGTCTTCTTTTTTTTGCCTTTCTTGCCCTTCTTGCTGACGACGATCTCGGGCTCGTCAACAGCTTCTGAGAGTAAGCGGCTCTCAGGTGTTGTTGGCTCTAGCTCTTCGGTCACGTCACTGCTGATCGTGGGTTGCTCGTGGCTGACGGTTTCAACATCCAGGGGGGTTGTGGTGGCCGTCGATTCTTCTTCGAACTTGGGCTGTTCGGAATGGATGGTCCAGTCGTCGTCGTCCTGTGCCTTGCTCTTGCGCTTTTTCTTGTCTTTCTTCGATTTCTTGCTGGGGAAGAATTCTGGCTCGTCGTCGACTGGCTGCTCTTTGACGTCCTCCCCAACAGGGTCAGGCTCCTGCACGAGCTCCTCTCCGATCGCTGTTGATTCGGTGGAAAGCCCGGGTCCGGGCTCAAGCGTCGCTGATGATGGTTCTTCCGCCTTGATCAACTCGGGTTCCGGTTGTGGTTCCCAGTCATCTTGCGATTTGCCCTTCCGCTTCTTCTTGTCCTTCTTTGACTTCTTGGTGATGAAGGTATCGGGCTCATCAAGCGGTATCGCGGCGTCCTCTGTCTCGACGACTTCTGGCTCGGCAGTTAGACTCCTACCGGGCGAGTGTTGGGTGTTCTCAAGCTCTGTGGTCGGTTGTGGTTCCTCGGTCGCTCCTGTTTGCTCGCTAGGTTCGGGCAGCGGCTGGGCCTCGTCTTGGCTCTGGCCCTTCCGCTTCTTCTTCTTGTCCTTCTTAGATTTCTTGCTACCCCAAGCGAAATCGTCTTCAGACATAGCTTCCCGACTTTCGTCCTGTGCCTCGGGCTGTGATTCGGGAAGGGAACGAGAGGCTTCCATCGGATCCTGAGATGAATTATCGAGATTTGGCGATCCACTTTTGTCTTGCTCATCGGAAGAAAGAATGCCAGCAGCGACAACGGCGCCAACACCGGCTACTGTAGCGAGGGCAGCGCGAGAAGATTCTGGCTTGTTGTCCTCAGCCAGGTCTGCGGGGGCGAGTGAAGCCCGAGGCTCTTTTTGGTGAGGCTCTTTCTGGATAGTCTCTGTTGATTCGGGAGCCAGTTCATGCTCTACTACATCCTCCATGACCTGGTCAGTCTCCTCCAGTCGGGTCTCATTTGCAGGGGATGGTTCGGGCTGGTCGCTCAAAGCGAGGTCTTCTTGAGAGGCGGAGGGTGTTGGCAGCTCCGAAATGGCGGGAATCTCCATATGCTCTGCAATAGGGTCGGCGAATGTGACACTCTGGCGCTTTTTTTTGCTCTTCTTGCTAGACTCAGGCATGTCCCAGTCGTCGAAATCTTCGGTCTTGGCTGCGAATTCGTCCTCCAAATTGTGCTGCGACGGCTCGGTTGGACTCAGGTCGTCTCTAGGAGGAGAAATAGAGACGCTGCGTGACTTCTTCTTCTTCTTGCCCTTCTTTAGCGGTTGCGTGAATTCGAAGTCGGACTCTGGAAGGAGTTCTGCCGTTCCGGCTGGGTCCTCTAGCTTTTGGTCTCCGTCGTCAGCTAGTTCTGTTGGCTCCGAGAGGGTGATCTCGCCGGTGGTCGTTGTAGGAAGGTCGTCAGACGGCGACGCTTCCATAGGGACATCAGGAAGTACATCGATATTGGCTTCCGATTCGTCGGCGGTACTCAAAACCGGAGGTTCGCGTGAAGGCAACTGCTCCTCAGCGCTAGCGTCTCCTTTTCTGTGGTCTTCGCCTGACTCTGTGGCCATCGGATCGACCGAAGACTCCGGTAACCCCCCAGCCTCTTGTAAGCCCGACCGCTTCCCCTTCTTGCCCTTCTTGCCCTTCTTTCCAGAGCTTGGCACCTCCCACAGGTCATCGGGCGACACCTCGGTAGCGTGAACAGCACTAGCGCTGTCCAGGGAAGGGTCCAGGGAAGGCTCAGGAGTATTAACGGCCTCCTCACCAACGCTCCATTCAGACTCTTTCAAATCAGAGGAGGGCGGCTCTGCCATTGCAAGGGACATGGCGATATCCTGGACACTTTGGCGGTTTTTCTTGTCTTTCTTCCCCTTCTTCCCAGAACTCGGCAGTTCCCAAGTGTCGTCTGGGGAGGCCTCAGGAGCCGCCTTATCAGAGGTCTCATCGGCCGCATCTGGAGCCTCGGGGGTGACTTGGGGTTCTGTCACGGGCTCCGCATTTGGGTTGGGCGCCACTCCTGGTGATTCCGGAATGGTAGGAGTCTCTGGTGCTGTCGGAACATCGTCGAAGTCGAAGGTGCTTTGTCGCTTCTTTTTCTTGTCCTTCTTCTTCTTCTTGCCGAAAGAAGGGTCATCCCAGAGATCATCAATAGGGCCTTCGACTAGAGCCTTGTCGGCGCTGTCACCTTGGGACTGCGGCTGAGAGGCAGCTTTGATCCCGCTGTCCACATCGTCATCAACAACCGCGGCAACTTCGCCATCGTCGTCGTTAAAATCTCGGGGCTGGTGGCTGATTGGCTCTTCTGATGGGGGCTCCTCAAAAGCGTCTTGTGTGGCCTGCCGCCGCTTCTTCTTGTCTTTCTTGCCCTTCTTCCCCGTTGGTTGAGACCATAAGTCTTCTGCCGGGTCTTCAAGCCCCTCCTTGGCGCTCGGGTCGACCTCGCCGAGCGGCTCGGACGCCGCCGAGGGGCCGGGCAGGCTGGTTGCGTCGAGTGGGATCTCAACCTCAGCGGATTGGACAGGCTCGTCCTCGGGCCATGCATCCTGGGTGCCTCGCTGCTTCTTCTTGCCCTTCTTCCCCTTCTTCTTGCCGGGTGTCGAATCCCAGTCCATTGGTTCGGCGGGCGTCTGGTCGGCAGCATCAAGTGGCCCGGGTTGGTCGGGCTCTTGAGCAAAACTTGAAGGTTCCTCGACAAGAGGTTGGGATTGGGTCGGGCCCAGCCGCTCGTTTTGGTCGTCCTGCTGGGCGAGCTCCCCTAGCTCACCGATTTCTCGCGGGCCCACATTGGTGGACACCTTGGAGACGTTGATGTCTGATGTGGGGAGCTGCTGCGCTGTGTTGGGCACAGAAACAGCGGTGTCCAGGCCGGCCCCTGTTGTGTCGCCCACTGATTTGTCCTGGCTGCTAGACCCCTGCAGGCCTAACGGATCCTGGTCAGGCTCCCGGCTGGGGCCGTCTAATCCCGGCCCCACAGGGGGCTGAGATGGGGCGGCTGGGAACTCGACCAACTTGTCCGCGTCCCGCTTTTCGCTTTCCTGCCCTGGCGAGCCTGGCGAAACGTCGCGAGACGATTTCGCCGAGTCACGTTTGCTCCTGCCGAGGAAAGAGCCGACAGCGGCAGCGCCCACAGCAAACGCTGCCGGGAAGAATCCCATAGAGGTGCTGGAAGGGGGTTCTGGTGCCTGTTCGGGCTTCGGCGGTGCTGGAGGCACCTCCTCGTGCCCAACGCGCTCTACCGGAGTTTCGGTGTCCAGCTCCAGACCGCCGGACTGCCTTTCAGACGGGCCACTAAAGGCTTCCGGGGCCGCGCCAGCTGGCTCGGAGGGGCCACCAGAGGCTTCTTGGAGAGCTTCCAAATCAACAGCGCCTTGTGCGTCCTTGTCTGAGGTTTCCACGACATCCCACGAGTTGTCGGCCTTCTTATTGTTTTTCTTGCCCTTTTTGGCGGGGGGGAACCAATCCTCTGGCGTATCCTTGGGCAAGTCGACCGGTCGTGGCTCCAAGACAAACGCACTTTTGTCTTCGCCCTTCTCCGGAGTGTAGAACGTGTCTTCCTCGGGCTGGCTGGGCTCCAATGGCGGTGTCTGTGGGGCTGGTTCTAGCACAACCGGCTCGGTTCCAGAAGCCAGGGTATCTAGGCTTCGTTCAGCAGGCGCCAACACGGGCTCAAGCCCGGCCTCGGAGGTGCTCGTGTGAACCGGCTGAGGAATCTCTGGGTTTAAGTCGTTTAATCCAACATCCCGGGTGTAAGCGCCGGTGTCCAGGGCTGATGATGTTGCCTCGGTATAATGCAACGGTTGCTCGAGTGAGCTGAGAGAAGACGTGATCGTTTCTTCCACATCCTCCCAGGCCAGTGCCTTCTTGCCCTTCTTCTTTTTGCCTTTCTTGGTGGTGATGGGTCGCTCCAACGAGCTCGGAGGCTCATCATACTGGCTACTAACCCCGGGCTCGGGGACAACTGGAGAAGGCTCCTGAGGCTGGTTTTTGGTTGCGGGGAAGTCTTCCAGAACATCGTCCTTGGTAATCGGCTCTGGGTCGAGTTCCGGCTCCCAAGTCTGCCCTTTCTTCTTTTTCTTGCCCCCCTTGGACCCTCTCGTCTCGAAAGCGTCCTTCTCCTGGACTGGCAGAACAGTGTCTTCTGCCGGGGCCAGAACAATACTAGAACCTTCAGCTTCCACGAGGGTTGTGGCTTCTGATTCTAGGTCCCAGTCGGGTGGCTGGCTCTTGCGTTGAGACTTCTTGCCCTTCTTGCCCTTCTTCGCAGGCACGAAGTCAAATTCTTCCGACGGTACATCATGTCCAGAAGAAGGGAGCATGGCTGGTTCCGAAGCCGAGGGAGAGTTGATTGGCGGCTCTACGATCTCAAGGTCTTTGCCCTTTTCGCTAAGGGGCAGTATCGTTTTGGACACGAAATCCACTTCACCAGTATGCTGGTCATCGTGCAAGAGGGCAGCAGCAACAAGTCCGGCACTAGCGACGCCGGCAGCAGCCAGGAGGGCAGACTGGCCTTGGTCTGCCACCTCCACCACTTCTTTCTTGTCAAAAGTCCGGCTTAGGGGGCTCGGTGAGCGCTCCGGCGAGCTGCCTGTCGTATAGGCGCGAACCTTCCGGGTCGTATCGGTGAGTGAAGGTACGATGCCCAGTCCTACACGGCCAGAAGGAGAATCCGTGTCTGAACCAAGCGAGTCGGTTCGGCCCTGTAGACGCCGGTATTCTGAGCCGAGGCTGCCGGAACTCGCCTTGTCCAAGAGCAGAAGAGGCTTGATCTCACGGCTGCTGTCCCACGAGGTAGGACGGGGAAGTTTTTTGCCCGTACTGCCAAACTCAGTATTGGAGGGGGTAACTGGGGAAGGGAGCGGAGACGACCTTAGCAGCCCGCCCGGCGAAGACCCGAAGCGCAGCTGCAAGGGGATCGCAGTATGACTGGGAGATTTGGCAGGCGTATCGAAAGCGCTCCGCCGTCGCAAGTGGCCTTGCGTCTGGCTCCTAATGCGTAAACCCTCCCGCTCCTCGGGCGGCGTATCCGGGCGGCTATCTGGAAGGGGCGGAAGCTCTGGATCACGCTCGAATTGGGGAGACCCAGGTTCACTGGGCGGGAGGGGGAGCAGGTCGCCATACTGTGGGTCAATAGCCGGCTTGATCGCACGCTCGACAATTTCAGGATCCACAATCTGGGAGCCCGTACTCACGCTCCGGAGGCGGCCGGACTGGTCTGGGCCATCCGTGGTAGCTGCAGCGGATGGCTCATCTTGAGACAGCTGGGGGCTGTCGGGGAGAGCAGGAAGGTCCTGCTCGATTTTTGGGGAACCAGGTACACTGGGAGGAAGAGGAAGCAGATCGCCGTACTGGGGGTCGATGGCGGGCTTGATGGTGCGCTCCACGATCTCCGGATCCACGGTATGAGAATCCTGGCTGGTACTCCGCGGGCGGCTTGGCGGCCCTGGGGCATCAACAATCGTCTTGGAGGGCTCCTCCTCGGGAACCTGGGTGGCTTTCAGATGGGACAGCTGGGATGCGATGACAGCAGCAGCGCCCATCAGGCCGACACCTGCGCCAAGGGTGCCGGCATTAACGTTTTTTGACTGATTTTCAGCCGTCTCGTCTGTTGTGCCGTTGGTTCCTCTGCCAAACATCCCAAAGAAACCGCTGCCACGCTTCTCCTTCTTCTTGAGATCCTCGCTAGTGGTTGGAACCGAGGCGACGGACTTCATGTCGTCTTCGGGATCCGCACGACTGCCATTGGACTTGCTCTCATACCGGTCGTCGTACCGCGTAGGATCGGAGACCACAGAACTGACATCGCGGTCGAACGGTTGGTAAGGATCCCTCGCTCTGTCTGGAGGGTCGTCAGGGTCGGGAGGATCATAGTCGTCCTTTGTGCTCTTGCGGCGGTTCTTCTTGTCCTTCTTCGACTTCTTCGGCTGGTCCCACTCATCATTGCCAGCCTTTAGGTCGTCGAAGGCGTCAACTGGCACGGAGATCTCGCCTTCTTCTGCGGGAGTCTCCTGAGCATCTTCCCAGGCCGGGGGGGATTTCTTGGACTTTTTGGACTTCTTCTTGGACGAAGGCGTGTCGTTCCATTCCTCGTTCGCGTCAACAAACTCGTCTAGTTGCTCGGGCTGGTCACGGGTCAAGTCATCGTCCTCTTTGGCAAGCTGCTCAGCCCGGGCAGCTTTCTCACGCTTCTTCTGCTCCTTTTTGCTGAGCTTTGGCGTAATGGCCCATTCATCTTCACCTGCGTCGGCTACCGCAGCTGGCTGGGGCTCCCCGGTGACGGGTTCAACGATTGACTCGGCCAATGCCGCAGCCTTCGCAGCCTCTTTCTCCCGTTTCTTCTGCTCCTTCTTGCTGAGCTTCGGCTGGAACTCGTCGTCGCTTGCCTCAATTGGCTCTACAGGTTGTGAGTCACGAGGAGAGGCGACCTCTTGTTCTTCCTCAAGAGCTCGGGCCTTTGCCCTGTCTCGCTTCTTCTGCTCCTTCTTGCTCAGCTTAGGCTCTGCCCACTCATCTTCCACGACATCTCCCGGCTTGGGTAGTTCAGTCTCTTCGAGGGGGCGAACTGAGATATTTTCGTCAAATGCGAGAGGCTTCTCTGGCGTGTCTCTCTTAAGCGGCTCAAAGTCGTTGCCTTTCGGGATGTCGACGATTTCCGGAAGCACCTCGGGGGCATCAATATCTCCTAGGCCGATGCTCTGGCGCTTGGAGGCCTTCTTCTCCTTCTTCCGGTCTTTCTTGCTCGGCTTTGTCGGTGTTTCGAAGTCGTCAAGTACAAGCTCCTTGTCACCAGATTGCGAGTGCTCCTGGTTGATAATGCCAAGATCAGTGACAGTTTCAGCACTAGGTTGCTTGTAGAAGCCCTCGTTAGAGCCAGGTGGCGAATCTCGCCGCCTGAAGGCTGGGTCATCTATGACAATGTTGGGGTCAAAGCCAGTGCCTTGAAGGCCGGCAGCGACCGTGGCGGTGAAGTCCAGGTCGTCGGCGAATGCGCCAGGCAGCTGGGAGCTTCTGGGGCTGGAAGGTTTGGGGCCGATCTTGGGCGGCATGTCGTCCAGATCATTCACCAGAGATGTGAAAGTTGGGGCAGAATCTCGGTCATGGCTCTCGGCAGCCGATGGTTCGCGACGCTTCACTTCCTCCTGCGTCTCTTGCTTCTCCTCGGAGGGCTTGCGGCTCCCGTCCTTGTCGCTTGAGGTAGTCGCAGCCGCTGCGGCACTAGCGGCAGCGGCAGCGGCGAGGATGCTCCATACACCACTGCTCTTCTTTCCCTTCTTCTTTGTGGACACCGGCCTGACCTCGGGTTCATCATGAGGGAGACTTCGAGGCTCCTCGGATTGCTCCTCGTTGCGACTAGCCCCCGCTTGCCTTGTGGTTGCATCGGTCTCGGCCGGCTGAGCGACGACGTCGCCCTTGGAGTTGATGACAACCTGTTTCTTAGGTTTCGGCTCAGACTCGTTACCGTCTTCCTTGTCGGTTTTTTTGTCCTCCTTGGCGCGCTGTTTCTCAGGAGACGGCGTCGGGATTGGAGTTGGTAGAACTAGGTTGAGAAGGGGGCGTTCGCGCTCGCATGAGGGGTCCCTCGACTTGAAGATAGGCACTGTTCTCTCCCCCAGACTGGCGGGGGCCTTGTACTTGACCAAGTCTCGAGGAACAATGATATTGTCGATCCGGACGTCAGCGTTAGGTCCGTCGTATCGGCTCTTTGCGTGGCGTCGGTCCATCTCTGGTGGCGTAACGATCCGAACCACGGGCTCGTCATCCTGTTCGGAAGGGTTAGGAGAGGCACTGCGCGAACGAATCTGGTCTTCCTCGAGTCTCTTGGCAAGCCGGCTCTCGCGATACACAGCGTCAGCAGCCTCTTGAACTGAGTCTCGGACAGGCTCTTTCGCCCGGACCCGGCTGCGTTCGCGCACCCGGTCCTGCTCTTGAACGGCAGCGATGGCAACAGCAATATTTTCAGGGTGGGCTGCGATCGTAGAGTGCTGCGTCTCTTCCGCTAGAGCCTTGGCATGTTTGAGCTCATACTCGTATGAATCACGACGGCTAAGCCTCTCCATGGGGTGCGGGTCGCTCTCGAGGCGCGAGAAGTTAGGTTCCCTCTCCACAGTGGTGACGCTGGGAGTCAGTGGGCGCCGAGGAGTGGCGTAGACGGGAGTCTGGAAAGCGTCGTCAGGAACCTGAAATTGGAAAGGGTCAATAGGGACTTGGCTGGAGGACGAAGAAGCCACCGCCTCGTAGGTTCGTCGTTGACCCACCGCATCGTCGACTGGCTGACTAGCATTTGCAGAGGAGCCTTGGTCCTTTTGCTGAGCCCTCTCTCGTTCCTGGGCAATCTGGGCCTGAACCTCGCGGAGCAGTCGCTGAGTCTCAGCGCGGGCCGCCCGTCTCTCTTCACGGGTCGGCTTCCTGTCATTGGGGCGCAGCTCGCTGCGTTTCTCCTCCTTCCGGTCCTCACGCTTCTCATCACGCTTGCCATCGCGGTCGTCGATGATTTTCACGCTGTCTCGCTTTGAGCTACGTCGATCCATGCGATCAGGATCCTTCCGCTCGAGTTCTCGCTTCTCGTCTCGCTCACGCTGTCGCTCAAGCTCCTTCTTCTCCGTCTCCTTCTTCTCGAGCTCTCTCAAACTGCGTTCACGCTCCTCTCTCTGGCGCTCGCGATCACGTTCACGTTCACGCTCACGCTCACGATCACGCCGGTCGTCTCGGTCGCGCTTGTCCTTGTCCTTACGATCAGACAAGATGGCTGCCCCAGCAGCCCCCATGGCGGCAGCGGCGACACCGGCAACAGCAGCCTCGGCAAATCCCTTACCTTCAGATTTGCGGCGAGAACTACGAGAGTCGCGCGCCTCTTCTTCCATGCGCTTTTCTTCCAGGACACGAGTAGAGACAGGAACACGCGGTTTAGGCGCCTGGATAGGCACAGAAGGTTGGATAGGGATCGGAGCAGGCCGTGGGAAGCCGCTTGTATCCTGGTGTGACGATACAACGGACCCTGGTACGGCCTCAAATCTCGTAGGATCCGACGTAGGGGCAGCATAGACGGTACGCATGGGACGGGCCTCGATGGAAGCACTGCTCGGATGCGGGATGGGATCTTCCACGCGTTGGCCCGGCCCTGGTCGATTGTATTCGCCGGGCCGGTACTCGCCGGGCCTGAACCCGCAAGGCGTGTTGATAAGGCCGCGTAGCGAGTTGACAGGACCAAACATGGCCGGATCAACGGCAGAGCTCTTGCGATGAGGAGGGCGTATGGCTTCGGGAGGCCGCTGCGAAACGACCGCAGGGGGAGGGGCGTTCTGCAGGGGCAGGTGCTGGGTTGAGAAGTGGGCACCCCCGTAGTTCAGGCCGTCGTCGCTAGAGCCGTCTTCCGAGGCCGACTCCCAGTCGCCGTCATCGGAGTTTTCATCATGGGGTTTGGAGGAGCCTATGCCCCGGTTGCTCTCGAGCGTGTTGTGGCGCGACAGCTTGCCAATGGCAGCAGCGGCGGTCGCAAACTGTGAAGGGCGCGGCCGGCCCGCGCGCTCCAGATCTCTTCGGTTTTCGGCCTTGGCGTAGGCCTGGAGCTTGCGGCCTAGCTCCAGAATCTCCTCATCGGTCTGGGCGCGGTGTAAGACGGGCCGTCCATCAGGGCCAAACAGCGGCTCCTCGGGTGGCTGGTGCTGGTGGTGGCTTTGGGAGCCTTCAGGCTCCCCCCTCGAGCGTTGGCGGCGGTCTAGAGAGTCCTTGGAAATGTATCCCTGCCCATATGCGAGGTCACTGTCTACGGAGGACGACGAGCCGTTCTTGTGGCGGAAGCGCTGCTTGGAAGACCGGCGGGTCTTCTTGGGTGAGGTAAAGAAGGAGCGCAGGCCGAAGCGCCGGCTCTTCCTGGAGATGTTGAGGAGAGATGACGAAGTAGAGGACGAGCCGGAGGTGGTAGAGTCGGCGCGCGATCGGAGAGAGGTTTGCGAAGGCATGGCGGCGGCGGCGGCGAGCTGCTCCCGCGAGGTTCGACGCTCGGCGCGTCGACGACGGGAGCTTTCAGGGCTCCGCCGCCGGGGCTCACGCATCATCTTCACCGCTCAATAGGTTCTCGAATCCTGTGCATCTGCGTTTGCTCGTGGTATCGGCGGTGCACGTGGGGATGGGGTGTCTTGCGGAGCGGTTGACGCCGTGGAGCGGTCAATGTTGTTGTTTGATTTTGCGACGGGTGTGGGAATCGAGTGGCTGGTGTGTGGTGTGTCTATCCGTCCCTTTACAGTTGGCGAAAAGTACAAGCGCCACCGACCGCCCCGCCTGAGAGCTCTCCCACAAGGGGGGGGCCAGCAGCTGGAGAAAGGGACCCCGGTTCTTTCCAGCGTCAGCTTTCCAGCCCGAATCGAACAGGACGGCTGCGGGGCAACGGGATTGGACCGCGCTACGGCTTAGCCCCACGGGCCGAGCCCAACCAGCATCGCGGGAGGATGTTTCAATTCGCCTTCGGACGCAAAACAATAGAAGGCGCTTGAACCTGGCAGCGGAGAGAAGCGAAAGTTTAAATTTTCGTTCCTGGTACCCCCGGGACCGACGGTTAGGTGTGCTTGCAACAAGAAAGCTGAAGTTTCCATTCCAACGGTGCGGAGAGGCACTGGCCAAACCGTCTAGACACCTTGACTAATGATAGGCAAGGCACCTTGGCAAGCTTGGGTAATTGTCCTACCTAGCTTAGCGCATTTCGGTGCCTTAGCCTTGCGCATCCCCGAACCTGCTGACTTCGGAGAGTCTCGATGCGGCCGCTTCCTCTCCTTAATTCCCCCACAAGGCTCGTCTTGTTTGTTTACCCTAGGGCCGGCAAACAATCCGCCGCCTCTTCGCAGACCTCGGCCCGAAGATTCGATTCTTTTTTTAAAAAAAAAAAAATTTGTGTCATAAATTCAAGCCGAGCGTAGCAGTCGCCATCTTTCTTATGCAAGTCGAGGTTTTTGTCCATGCGGTCCAGGCCTCACCAGGTTGGCGACGGCAGGGGGTGGGACTGAGTAGCAAATCACAGCGCCTAGGTCCATTAGGAAAAGAGATGCGTCGATGCAGACTGTAGCGCCAGAGCACGGCCAAAAAGCCATTCTTGCGCGGCGCCCGCCGGCACAAAGATAAGCTATACTAGGTAGGGATGCTATGCTGCACAAGGAAAGTTAGCGATGGGGGAGCCCCCGAGAATCGCGCCAGTTGAGTGGCCAGAGCCACGCTGCATGATGGTGATCGGATCTTGGCCGGCGATTTGCGCAAAATGCACAATTGCCACATCACCTCACATACAAGCCAGCTCGGGTGTAACCTGCAACCGGCAGGCCCTCGCACACCAAGTTGTGGTGTGGCGATATGGCGGTCGGCGTCCGGCGGTTGCATCCCCATTGGCTCAACTGCTCAGAACGGTTGAGCGTGAAAAGAGTCTAGCAAGCATCTTTCGGCAACAGGCATCAAGTTATATCGAGTAGTTCGATAGTTACCCTTTTCCCGGAGACAGGGTTCATCACTAGTCGCCACAAGCACCCTTACAGCATCGGTATATTATCTATATGGGAGACATATATATACCCATATCTGCAAGGGTATGCAGTGTGTATAGTAGGGGACGCTTGCACGTCTGCTATCCACAAGATGCTCAATTGTCGTTAACCGTCAAAACGCCTCTCATTAACCCCTTAGCTCGTCGCAGCGAAAGTCGAGTTGATCGCCCCGAGTTTGATGTTGGAATAGATCACGTAGGCATCTGGATGTGCCGCCTCGACCGTCTTGGGCTCGCCCGCGGCCGGGTCACAACGACCGCGAGCAACACCAGGGGAGGTCGCAGTAGCATCGGTAGGGAAGTGGCTGTCGAGCCAGTTCATCGAGACAGCGCTAGTGGGAGGAGTTCACGTCAGCCTTTCTTATTCGTAGTGCTCCGGGGCGAAACAGTGCGCAGGGGTCAAAGATGGCGAGAAGAGGGCTTACTGGTCATCCCACACGCTGAGCACCAACACCATCTTCTCCAAAGACTTGCCCATGCCAGCCATACCGCCTACGGAAGCGAAGTAGTTGTTATCCTTGAAGACACTCTTCTGCTGCTTACAGAAGTCGTCGCTAATATGGTTGACGGGATCGATGCCTTCGATGGCCACTGACAATCGCTCGTTAGCCTTCCTGCTCAAGACAGAACAGAGGAGTGGGACACTCGGGAGGGGGGCCACTTACCGGCTGAGTTAGGAATAACCTTGCCGCCCTGGACATAGAAGCGGTTAATCTGCTTCAGAGCGCCCGTGTCGGTGCCGTCGGCCGTCAGGAACTGTGTGACGAGGGTGAAGGGCTTGGAGGTATCAACCATCTTGGCCGTCCCGTAGAAGTCCTGGTTGCCCATGCGGAAAGAGTTGAAATCACAACCATCTAGCCTAGTCAGCGCCTCTTATCTTGCATGCATACAACAAAGAGAAAGAAGAAACGCCAACCTTTGTCGCAGAGCCCTGAGTAGCGGTCATCTCCATTTCCACAGTCCTTGCCCTCGCATCGGGTCTGCTCAGTAACCTTGCAGGGATGAGGAGTGAAGGCAGCGGCATCTAGGTTCGCTTCCCAGATGTCCATCTCGGCGCAGCAAGTCCCGAAGGCTCCTGATCCCGAGTTGGGGTCATCCGCAGAGCCCTTCCAGTTGACATTGGCCTGATGCTGTGTTAGCTGGGAAGTGAAGGAGGAAGGGGTGCGGTTCCGCGCGATCGGGCGTCGGCATCAGCAATGCAAACGCACCTCTCCGTTTATAAACTTGATGTCAGTGGGACACTGGCTGTCGCAGTATCCAGTTCCATACTTTGCGCCAGCCTTGTTACCGGGGTACTTGGACAGGCCGCCGTCCTCGTCCATCTCGGAGAAGTAGACAGCGCCATTCAGGCCGCACGGCAACTTGCTGACGTCTACGTCAAAGGTGAACTCCTTGTTTAGGAGGTTGAACATGCGGTATTTGTCGTCGCTAGCCATCAGGTAGACACGAGAGCCGACATTCTGGCCGTTGTCGTTCTTGGTGACAAACTGCAGCTTGAGGGCGCCCGAGGACGGTGTCGTGATACCATATGTCTTCGCATAGTCGGCACCATCGATGGCGCAGTTGGATGCACAGGTCTTGCCATCTGGGCAGGCTGTAGCGTTCCATTTATTACCGTCATAGCAGTTGGTATAACCACTGGTGACGTGAGTCCATCGCCAGTTAGACTACAGGAAGGGGTCAGTAACCAGAGGGAATCGCCATCAGGTTTGACGGGGAAGCGGCCTACATCAAGCACAGCCGTAGTCTCTTCATTCTTGCAGGCACCCGGGCCAGTGCACACCTGAATAGGAAGGGCAGGGTGCTTCTCCGCCGTCTGTGTGCCGACCTGCTGGCCAAGCACCAGGCCAGCAAACGAGAGTGCGGTCAGGGTTCGGTACATTTTGGATACGAGTTCGGCCTTCTGCTGCGGCGGTTGACTGAGGAAGCAGATGAGGTAGATGACGACGCAACAACAATTAACGATGCCAAAGTCGCACCTCTTTATACCTCCCTAGCACGTCTGTGAAGTATGGGGGCACGATGAGAGGCACTATACTACGGAGGCATCTTGGCCATCTACTGCCTCTATGCACCGGGATTCGATCGCAAGTGCCACGGCTCACGCCGCGTCTCGCTACATCCGGACCGTCCATGGAGGCATGCGAACACTACCCCGAGAACTTTCTGTACCTATCTTTGCGATGGCATGACGTCCTGTATGAAGGCGTTGCATAATGCCAATATGATGCCGCTAGGCTCCCTGCTTCTCCTGGCGTGAATAGCTACCCATAGGTGCATTTCCGGTCAGGAATGGCTGGGACCGCCGTGGCTGGTACGGGCTACCCCCGGGATTTTGACCCAAGGATGCACGCATTGATTGGAGTCTCCGTTGGGGGAGATGGATTTGTGAGGCGAACCCGGGAGGCATTGAGGCTCTGATGAGAAGCCAATATAGGCAAATTGAATCAGCTGGCGACCGCGACCGAAAAGGCATCGCGCGGCCGCCACCGCATATACATGAGGCGCTTATAGATATGAAACCACCGTATCTTGTCGATTTTGGGGTACGAGCAGCGGGCCAGGACGGCCAGAGTAGGGCGCCTCCATCACTGCCTAGAACCGTTGTCTTGGCTGGGAGCTGTAATATCGCATCCCCTGCCTGACTGCAAAAGACGGGTCTACAGATGGCTCTCCAAGCAGCCATCTCCTGAGATGGACGGAGACTTGAAATAGGACAGAAATCCATTCGCTGCTGTCACTGCTATGGAAAGCCGTTAGGCTGTCAATTGCCTATTGCATGAATCGCTGCACTTGGGAACGAGGCGGATGGTTTTCATCTCGACGATGGGCGCTTAGAGCTCAATCCCGATCGAGTGCAGTGATGTTATAAGGGCCTGAGCTCGAGATCTATCTTCCCGATTTCCCTTGGAGACCAACGGCAGGGCATGGTGACGCCGTCGGTCCGAACCTGCAATGTTTAGGAGCCAAGTCTCCCATGGACGGCCTGGAGGGTGGATTCTTTAGGCTAACGGCCAAGACTAAACTTCGGATGGTCGCCAAACCGGAGGCAAGTGGCCAAATTTTCACGGCGGCACGAAAAAACCCAATTTAGGAGCATTTGACATTTTGCTCGCAAGCGTCACTTGTCAGATGAGCGACCCCCGACTTCAGACGGCATGGGCGGTTCGGGCGGCGGCCGGCGAGCCTTTCGCCGTGGTTCGAGTGAAGAACCTCCAAACGGTGGTCTGTGTGTCCCGAGACGCCTGGGGCAGGCCTAACAACTCGGGACAGCCTCTCCTGATTTCGGCCGAGGTGTCATTCGCCCGTCCATTCGATACGGCTGCCTCTGAGGACAGACTTGGGACGGACACGGTTCATTACGGGAACCTCAGCAAGGTTATTCTTGCCGCCATCGACTGGCACAGGCCGGTAAAGCTGGCCGGCCCGGGTCCGGTTCTCGTGGACGGGCCGGACAACCGCACCACGCTGGGCCAGATAATCAGCAAGATATGGGTCGAGTTAACATCTGCAGATCACAGCAGTGGGAAGGAAGCGAAAATTGTTGATGCCCGTCCTTTTCTGGCCCCAGGCAGTGTGCGCTTCCTGTCCGTCACCCTCCACCTCCCCAAGGCATCGCTGCTTGGCGATGGAGTGAGCCTGGCTGCGAGCACGCTCTTCGACATACGCGAGAGCAAATACGGTGTGAAATGCTTTAGCCGAACGCTGTGCATACGGAATCTACGGGTTCCCACGCTCATTGGCGTGAACGCATTCGAGAGACAGGCTAAGCAGTTTGTATTTGCTACGGTCGAGATCGACCAGTTTGATCGGGACGAGGACGTCTATACCGACCTGGAAACCTTAATAGTCAGGGTGGGCTTCCCTGAGACATCCAGTGCGGGCCGCAGCTGACGATAACAGGAAATGGAAGCGTCCTCCTTTGAGACACTCGAGGCGCTCGGAGCCCATCTAGCCCATGCCATACGAACCGTGGACTGGCTGCCCGTGGATGGTGGACCGAGCTCGGCCCCCTCGCAATGGCAGATCAGGGTCAGCCTAGAGAAACCTTCTGCAGTCCCGCTGGCAGATTCCCCAGTAGTTGAGCTCGTGACCGGCCCGCAAGTCCCAGCGTTTGATTAGCGAGCAACACCGGGCCGAGGCGGCGGGATGTATATTCAGGAACGCGGGAGGTCGGGCACGTTGACTCATTATGCACCTATGATAGTGTGGCAAGGTACGGCTATAGAGGGACAGAGTGTATCGAAGCAAATCCACGTCACATCAAGTCATGTTACGAGTCTGCCGTCTTTCGGGACAGCGGTATGTCGCCTCCGGTGAGCCTATCGATGAAGTCGGGATCCGGGTCGTAGAGCATGACATGGAAGTGCTCTACAGCGTGGACCGACTTCAGAGACCGCCAGTTCTTGAACCATATGAACTGTGTCTCGTTAGCTCCCCTATGTTCAAGCCGGGTTGGGATACGCAACACACACCCTATCACTTGGCACGCCGGGCAGAAACGTTTTCCGAACAAAGGCGTCGATCTCGGCCCTCGCCTCGGCAGTTAGGTCTCCCGTGGTGGGGTCCTCCTCGAGGTCGAACTTTGTCCAAACAACTAGGTGGACGATCTTCTGGTCGATCCCGTAGGGCCAGTCGTTCCAGAGAATCTTGATATCGTCATCTTGCTCGAACGGCCCCCCACTGGCAGCGATGGGCTCCGACCAACGAAGCCTCTGCGTGATGACAAAGTTCATGATACTGCCATATTCCTGCTTGAGCTTCCAGTTGTAGGCCAGATACCGGCGCAGATCCGAAGGCACTCGCTGGAAGAGGTCGATGCGATTACTTGCTACAAGCCTCTGCACCTCTGGCCAGGTGCTAACGCAGTATTGGTCGTCACAGGTGCTAATGATGCGGCGATCCTTGTCTGAAAGGCCGCACAGGAAGTCCGGGCACTCGTCGACACGGTCGACCTCAGGGACGTTGACGTGCCAGTACGGGATCGCTGAAGCACTGCCCATGGTCTTACGATCTTAGACAAAATATGGGGCTTAGTTTTGTTTTGATAGTTCCTGGGTTAGGGTAGTCCGGCGGCCAGCTCTGAGGTGAGACCGAATCGCACTCCGTAGATGCAAATCGGCGATCGACGTCTAAGCCAGCCGACGGAGGAAGAGGGTAGAGAGGATAGTGGCGAAGCATGAGCAGTGAAGGGTTCGCCGCCAGCAAGAAAAACAGCGGAAAGACTGGCAAGCCAAGGATACAACGCGGGGCTCAGAGGCGCGTAACGTTGTATGTGCACATACGGCAATTGCAGAGGACGAAGTAAAAGGGAACCGTCCTAGACCTCGGCGACCCAAGCGGGGCCGCGAACCGACTGGGCTTGAGCGCACAACACGCCGGCACCACTGGATCCGCAGGCTCGAGGGCTAACTTTACCCTACCTACGGAGTACATTGCGTAGTTTAGATATCTCACCGCGCGTCCGACAGCACAGAGCCTGCGGCTACTACCGCTAGCGGGCTCCTTCGGCTCTCTGCTTCTTTTTCACCACTGCCCAATGTGCCGGCGCCACCAAGACGGGATCTGTGAGCGCAACGGCTGCCGTCTGCCATCAGACGGCGCCGCCGCCGCTGCACATCGGCCGCGACATCGTCTCTTCCTCTTCACCCGCCCCCGGCCGGCGGCGGGTTGACGATGAGCCATCTCTGGCCCAATTACGAACCCCTCCAACCAAATGCATCCAGGGTAGCCACCCCATCCCAAGAGAAGCTGAATCCTGCGGGCAGCCGACGTTTCATTGGCTAGGCGCCGCCTTAGGAACTGGTGGTATACCTCTTGAGCCCTACCTAGTGCTGGTGGTGGACTCCAGCTCAGCTTCTGACATCAGCGGTCAGCACTTGTTTTACAGCATTGTGGCTGAGATAGTGTCCGGGGTACCGACCCCTCGCCAGTGTTCCTTCAGGGTAGCTTTCTTCATCTCGAAGGCACGCTGGCTCGAGGCTGGATGATAATTATGGGTAGAAGGCTACTAGGCCTAGCCCTGGCGTCTGAAGGTGGTGGGATGCCGCGATTCCGTTGCAGAGCCGATGGACCCCCCCCTTCCGTTTCCCGTCCCGAAACGACCCCCCTCACTCCCGTGGTTTAGGCGATTGTTGAATGTTGGGTATTGTGACAAACAACCTCCCAACCTCCCCCCTCTCTTCCACCCCCTACTGAAATAGGAAAGAAAAGAGGAAGGGCCATCGCCCCCCTCCTCCCAGTCCCAAAGAGGCTCCAACACGAGAGGCACCACTCGGGACTTTCTTACCCCCACGTGGAATGAGCCTAGGTTACGCAGGGACATCGGGATGCCTAGCCAGCTCGACGCGCGATGTGAAGTTTGTGGCTGACATGCAAGTCCGCAGCATATGCCCGGCCAGCTAGCCGCTTTCTCAATTTTTAATTTTTTTTTTCCCTCTTTCCCGTCTTCCACTTTGCGATGGAGGCTGATAGTGCCCGTGGCATGAATTGCTTGTGGGGCTGAGGAACCACTGTCATCGGCGAATGCCAGGGCGGCGCCTCGTGGGACTCAAAGGAAAACGCAAGCTGTCCAACCTTCGCTATCGAACAGTTTGCCATTATTGAAGCGCCTCGTGGTCCTAGAGGCAACATCAATTTCCCACCGACAGGTTCTAGAGTGGGTCCGGAGCCAGTTTTCTGTTTTTAGCTCCCGTTGGCTGAAGTGAGAGCTTGGGAAGTTGGGACCTTGGGCAGGTTGCCAGGCGTCTAGGGAACCAGGGGAGCCCCCGCTCAGGGAGAGGGCTGACGTCCGGGCTAGCTGATAGGGATCTAGGTACCTCTCGTTCTTCTGATTTCCCTGCCCCGATGTCGTGTCGTGTGGCAGAACGGACAGTATGCCGCATGGGAGTTTGTTTGGCCGACTTGTCCCTGACGCCAGCGGGCCTGGCGCATAGTCTTAGGTGAGAGTCCCGGGCAGGCACTAGAAAGGAAAGCAGTGCCTCAGAGGCGAGGACATCGCTGAAGTCTGCAAGTGCGGGCCGGAGCATCTTAGGCAGCTAACAATGGGCCAGTCAGGGGATGGAAGATGGCTGGACCGTGGGCCAAAGGTTGCTAGCCGCCCGCTACCGTAGACTTGTATGCCAGTACAGTAATCTGTCCCCTCGGGAAGCAAGCTGTGGCCATATGTTTGAACAGATAAACTTGCGGCCGCCGGTGGCAACGTAGGCCGCTGCCCGGCATGAGGCAATAAAAAAAAAGAGGAGAGAGAAAAAATTCAACGCAGCCGATATACACACAGAGGACCAAAAAAAAAGCCTGAAAGAGGCAGGATACGAAGAAGGGGGGGGGGGTGCGGCATGTATGATGGCGAAATATCGCCGTGGAGGTGCTCTTTTCTCCGTAAAGTTATCGTGGTCCAATAAAAGCTACCATATCGCTGAAAGCCTCGCAATTTCCTCAACGATCGGGGAGGCGGGCCTGTGAGACCTGGAGGATCGCAACTTGGCTGTCCAATCCATCGGCTCGACGCAGCCAGGTTTGCCAGGCAGGCAGGGAGAGAGGCCCTGTTGCGACGTCCTTGGGCAGCTCGATGTGCACTCCCTTCCCGAGTCGGATTAGACGAGCATTCGGCCGCCGCTGGTGGTGGGTGTGGCACTGCGGGTGTTCAGACCATGCAAGGCCGACGCCACAAATAGGTGCTGATCGTGGCCATGCCGAGCTGGGCTTGCTGGGGCTTGCTGGGCTTGCTGGGCTGGCAAGCTGGGTGGGGTACCTTGCTGGCTAACAAATTGGCCAGAGCTCCCTCCAAGGTTCGGTGGGGACCAAAAGTGAGCATGTACATACAGCCAGGGGGGAGGGGGGGGGAGGGGCGTTGCGCGCGAACGAGCGAGAGAGAGCGAGAGGAGAATAAAGCTCTGGAGAGGCCCTCCATCCCCGTTCGCTCGAAGCTGTTCTGTCTTCTCTCTCTCTCCCTCCTTCCCATACCCAACTTCGTCGTCGTCGCTGTCGTGGTCCTCGTCACTGCTGTGCATTTTACTACTTCCCTCTCCGGACAAGTGGTTGCTCCCTGGCACGGCTTCGGCAACGGTCTCATCCAGTATCCTCCTGCTCCCGGAAACAAGAGCTGTAAGTAGAGATACCCCCACCCAGACATTACTGCCCCTCCCTCCCTCCTACCCTCCGCCCCATGTGATTGAGCGGCCGGTTTCACAGAACCGGTGCAGCACACCGCTGCCCAACAGTGCGATTACGTCAATCGCTAACGACGGATTTGGTAAAATAGGCTCTCGTTGGACCTAGCTAGAGCTTCCCCGCCACCAGTGCATCATCACCCTTTTTTTTTTTCCCTCTCCCTCGTCCTGGTTTGGAACTTCCTCCGGCTCTGCTCCTTCTCACCACCGCGACCTCTCTCAGGCACGCTCTCTGCTTCTCCCAGAGTCTTGCCCTTTGCAAACCCCCAGCTCTTATACTTTCACAATGGCGGCACAGGCGATTAAGAGCGCACTGCCCACTCACTTGAAGCCAAACAACGGCGACGAGCTTGAGTTCGCTAAGAAGCACCACGGCAAGACCAGATCCCACATGGTAAGTCGCTACTTTACAATCTCCTGAGCTTCCCACCTTTCCTCTGCCACAGGCCATCCGTGTACATTCGTGCTGGGCTGCCTTGGAATTCCTGCTCCAGGCAGATTGCTTGAGGCAGCTCGAAGCTCGCCCACACTCCCACTCTGCTCCCTCGTTTTCGTTCTCGTCGCGGTGGCCAGAGCTCGCACTCGTAGAGCGATTCAAGCAAGGTCCCACGAAACCACAGAGGCCATCGCGCTGGGACTTGCTTCGGCCATGTTGAGCATGCCTCGGTACAAGTGTGGCAATGGCTGAAGTCAAAACGACTCCGTTGCAACGACATGAGCCCGGGGAATCCCAGTCCAGAACACAGCAAGCCCTCTAAGCCTCCTTTATTCTTAGAGATATTTTCTCCATTTTACTGACGAAAAGCTAACTCTCGTTCCTTCTAGGCCTTCGAGAACACCTCGACCAACATTGCTGCCGCCCAAATGCGCAACTCTCTCACACAGCTGGCCGAGACGGTCAAGGACCCCGAGCAGAAGAAGGCAAGTCCGCAACCCTGGACGAGAAAGAATGCGCGTTGCAGAGCTCTAACCGGATCTTAGCTCTTTGAGACGGAGATGGACAACTTCTTCTCGCTCTTCCGGCGGTATCTGAACGACAAAGCTAAGAGCAACGAGGTGTACGTACTATGAGACGTCTGAAAGACGAGCTTGGTCTCAGCGGAAGTGCTGACTTTGGTTTCCTAGCAACTGGGACAGGATTGCTCCCCCCGCCCAGGGCCAGGTCGTTGACTACGACGACCTTCCCAACTCGGAGGCTGCTGGATTCCTCGGCAAGCTAGCTGTTCTCAAGCTCAACGGTGGTCTCGGTACCTCGATGGGCTGTGTCGGTCCCAAGTCGGTTATCGAGGTCCGTGACGGCATGTCGTTCCTTGATCTGTCGGTGCGCCAGGTCGAGTACCTCAACCGGACGTACGGCTCGAACGTGCCCATTATCCTGATGAACTCGTTCAACACGGACGAGGACACCGCCGCCATCATCAAGAAGTACGAGGGCCACAACGTCGACATCCTCACCTTCAACCAGTCCCGTTACCCCCGTATCTACAAGGACTCGCTCCTCCCCGTCCCCAAGTCTTACGACTCGGCCCTGCACGACTGGTACCCCCCAGGACACGGTGACGTCTTTGAGTCGCTGTACAACTCGGGAATTCTCGACAAGCTCATTTCTCGGGGCATCGAGATCATCTTCCTCTCCAATGCCGACAACCTCGGCGCCGTCGTCGATCTCCGCATTCTCCAGCACATGGTGGAGACGGATGCCGAGTACATTATGGAGCTCACGAACAAGACCAAGGCCGATGTCAAGGGTGGTACCATCATCGACTACGAAGGTAGCGTCCGTCTCCTCGAAATCGCGCAGGTCCCCAAGGAGCACGTCAACGAGTTCAAGTCCATCAAGAAGTTCAAGTACTTCAACACCAACAACATTTGGATGAACGTCAAGGCCGTCAAGCGCGTTGTCGAGGAGGACGAGCTCGAGATGGAGATCATCCCTAACGGCAAGACCATCCCTGGCGACAAGAAGGGCGAGTCCGATATTAGCATTCTCCAGCTCGAGACCGCCGTCGGTGCCGCCATCAAGCACTTCCGCAACGCTCACGGTGTCAACGTCCCTCGTCGCCGATTCTTGCCTGTCAAGACCTGCTCTGACCTCATGCTCGTCAAGTCGGACCTCTACACTCTTAAGCACGGTCAGCTCCAGATGAGCTCTAGCCGCTTCGGCGATGCCCCGCTCATCAAGCTCGGAAGCGACTTCAAGAAGGTTTCGGACTTCCAGAAGCACATCCCGAGCATCCCCAAGATCATCGAGCTCGACCACCTGACCATCACCGGTGCTGTCAACCTTGGCCGGGGCGTCACCCTCAAGGGGACCGTCATCATCGTAGCGACCGAGGGCCAGACCATCGACATCCCCCCTGGATCGATCCTCGAGAACGTCGTTGTCCAGGGTAGCTTGCGCTTGCTGGAGCACTAAGGGCATCATACTGTATGCCGCAGTCGCCAGGCCTTGGAAACGGGTCTACGTGCTGGCGTGTTGTACAATGCCAGGCCCGTCCAATAGATACCACCGAAAGCTGGCGGGGGATCTTGATGGCCCATTGTTGCCGACCCGAATTGTCTTGGGTTTTCGTTCTAGCGAGGACAGCGAGGGCTACCCCGGAACGTTTGTGAACGGAATTGTTTAATGAAAGTGAGATACTGAAGACATGGGCGACATTCGCACAACGGGGAATATACGCCACTGTAATTGTGGCGAGAGAGCTCACGATGGCAAAAGTAGCCCCCCGTATTCTAGACGCGTGATTTTTCTCCCAAAAATGAGACGCAATTTTACAACTTAACTTGCCTGTAGAAGCTTGTGTCCTGTGACTGTGTTATCTTCAGGAGTGATCAATTACCAGGCACATCCTCGACTATCTTCTCTGAGACAGTTGTACGGCTATGTCATCGAGAGGGAGAAATATCTGTAATGTTGGTGAAGCCATAGCTACGATTCATGTCCTATTCACGCGGTGTATTGCACCGAATTAACCGGCAACCTCAACGATTGTCCCGGCGTCTTCTCGACCTGCCGCGCGTTCCCCTCTACAGGTGTCCTCCAGATTTGGCCCTGATGGGCCTTTCTTCTGTGGCACTCGGGCTGTGACAATCGAGGCATAGGGACACATAGGGCCGCTGTCTTGTCCCGAAAAGTCTGCGCTTTGGGAGTTCTTTAGTCATCGCAGGGCATCGAATGCCCGCATGCATCATACCACGGTCGTGTGCCTCACTTCCCAGCTTTCTTCTTCATGCTCTCCGTGCATACCGGGCAGTACCATGTGCCGTTGGGCTCACTCTTGAGGCCGACACAGCTCCAGTGAAACCACTCGAATGGACAATCGTCGTTGTCGCAGGCCACCATATCGCCAAAGCTAACGTTCTGGCAGATGCAATACTTCTTGTCATCTCCAGCATCGTCGTCATCCAAATCCATGTGGTCACTGTCGTCGTCAGGTGCGTGCTTCGTCCTACTCCGCGGGCCGCGCGTGTTCTCTCGCTCGTGGCCCTCTTCTTTATCCTTCTGCGACGCCGAGCGCGCTGCCGGGGTGCCTCGTCCGCCAGTTCTCGAGTCGCTGTCGTCACCGCTGCCGCTATCAACGTCGGATAGCTCACTCTCGGCAGTGGAAGTGGGGCTGTTCTTAGCCGCGCGCTTCACCCGAGATAGGCCGGACTTGTTAGGCCCAGTCACTGCTGCGGGTGTGCCCTTCTTCCGACCCGGGCCGCTAGACGGCGTTCCCTTGCGGCCCATACTGATCGTCGATGCCTTCGTGCTCGCCCGCGGCCCTGCGCTGCCAGCACGTTGCGCGCCGGTGGCGGTATGTGCTTTTGGCGTGCCCGGGCCGAGCGACGAGTGTCGAGCGAGACCACTTGACGTCGTGGGCATACTGCCTAGCCCGCTGTTCGTGCGCGGGCCTCTCTTAGGAGCACCGCCGCTGGGGCCGGCTGAGCTCTCTCGTACTTGGCGGTTCATAATCATGCTGGCGGCGGGGGTTGCCGGGGCCGAGCTTGACGTGACGTTCGTGTTGATTGTCTTCAGAGTCGGGTTGTTAGCGCGAACCGAGGCCTGCGACGCGCCGTTTGGGATCGGGGCGAGGGGGCCGGTGATACCAGTCCCGTTGGCGGTTACGGACTTGACGTTCACAGGGGGCGCGTTGGCGGCGCTTTTTCGCACAAGAGAAGGTGTCTCGTCTGGGTCGCCGAAGCCGGGCTCCGCGCGGTCGTAGAGAACCTTGATCTGCACGTCGAGTTGGCGGATGTGCTTGTCAAGGGTCAGCTGCAGCTTTTGGCTGAGGGTGACCTTTTCGTCCGATAGCTTCGAGGCCTGTTCATAGTTGCGACGTATGGTTTCTCGGTACTCGTCCTCCTTAGGATTCTGTGGCCCGTGGCTTCCGTTTGCCTTGATCCATTTCTGGATCCGGTTGTCGCGATCCTCAATCTCCTTCAACAGCTTGTCCACCTGAGCATCCTTGGCCGCGATCTCGTCCTGCAGAAAGCGAATCTCTTCGGCGAGGTTTTGCGCACGGTTGGTCCACTCGTCGATGATCAGGGCCGGGTCGAGCGCCTCGACGAGCGGCATCCTCTTGACGAAATCGATCGAAAGATCGTCTCTGGGCATGGTTAATGATGGACGCGTCGAGCACGGAGACAAGCCCCTCCGCGCTTTGTCAGGGAGGGCTAGGCGAGGTATAGGCAGCTGGGCAGTTGGGGTAGCATATGCCCCACCCTCCTAGGCCACGAAGACTCGTGGCTGGTGATGAGGGTGATGATGAAAGGAGGGATGCTGGGTGATGTGGTGTTCAGAGAGGCGATACGGTGGTAGGAAGCCGTGGTTTGCCCATCAACCACGACTTGGGGTTTGTCCACAGAAAGAAATAAAAAGAGGCAGACTACAGAAGGGGTTGGCCCGATCTGACTTCGATGATATGATATGGGCCTCGGCTACCGCGATGGGGGAGGGGGCCAAGGTGACAGAGAAGCACATCGAAGGCCCGGGGGGACGGGTCGGGTGGCAGTCACAAAAACGAGGAGGTCCAAGTCTGAGTGGGCTCACCTGAACTGCCAAAAGGGAAAAAAAATAATTCCCGCTCTGGATGGAAATCCCAATCAGCCACCCCTGCAAGATGGAATGCGTCAAAGTAGTTCGAATGCTGGGAAGGCGAGGACGTGCTGGCGGTGGGGAGTGGGAAAAAAAAATCGCTACTCTGCAGGTCGGGTGAATGACACATCTCGTTCCATTGCGACAGCACAGCACGGCTTGTTCAGCCTCCCCCATAATGGACCAATAGTAGACCTCCAAAACTTCTGTGGGCCCTGGCTGGCTTTCGTCGGGTTGTGAGCCGGGCTGGCTAACGCCGTGGTGGCGCATCATTTCTGGATGGCCAAGCTAGAATAGTACTAGCTCGGAAGACGACCGGGGCTTGATTGCCACACTGCGCGACTGACGGCGAGCAAGCTCATTCGCCCGCTCATTCGATCCCGACAGCATCTCAACGTCGAATCTGCAACCCGGCTCCATCCTCAACCTCTGTCCTTCCTCAACTTTTTTCAGCATCTCGCCTGGCGACGGACCCTGGATCGGCAGCATCCTTCTTCTTGCTCCCCGCAGCCGTGCAAGGGGCCTCACCTTCGCTCTTGTATGACGCCAACCCGCCTGCTCTTCGACGCCAGTTATTAACCCCAACATAGTTGGTCGCAACCGCCCCAAGGCCACGCAATATTGAAGTTACCCGAACCGGGTGACGCCGCCTGGGCTGTGCCCCAACCTCAATATGGATATCGAGGCCTTCAGATACAAGACGCCAAAGCCCAACTACCTGCCGCACAATGTTGACGCCGACGAGCCGATCGTCGAGGAGTATATCGCTCCCCTCGGCCATGCGGACCCCCAGGAGAATGCCATGTACTTCAACAAGATAAAGAGGGCGGCGCAAAAGTACAATATTGTCCGGCCTAAAGGCTACAATGTCTCATTCCACACCAACCCAGAGATGGAGAAGCACCATTTCGGCCAGACGCACCCCATGAAGCCATGGCGTCTCACTCTGACCAAGAGCCTTGTAACCGCTTACGGCATGTCATTCGCCATGGACAATTACATCTCCCGGGCCGCCACCTACGAGGAGTTGAACACGTTCCACGCCAACGATTATCTGGACTACTTAGCCACGGCCCCTGCCGAGGACACTCCCCGGGACCTCGACAACCCCGACAAGGCGGGCGAGGTCAGGTTCAACCTGGGAGGCAGCGACTGTCCCTTATTCCACGGCCTGTATGACTACTGCTCCATGTCCGCCGGTGGCTCACTTGACGCTGCGCGCAAGATTTGCAATAAACAGTCCGACATCGCGATCGCGTGGGGCGGAGGACTTCACCACGCCAAGAAGTACGAAGCTTCTGGATTCTGCTACATCAACGATATCGTCATCGCCATCCTCCAGCTCCTACGGTGCTACCCACGGGTGCTCTACATTGATATAGATGTGCACCATGGGGACGGGGTTGAGGAGGCCTTCCTCTCGACTGACCGCGTCATGACGGTCTCCTTCCACAAGTATCAACCCGAATTCTTCTTCCCTGGCACCGGCGCTCTCGAGGACAACGGCCCGCGTAGCGAGCACAACCCTGGCTCTCACCACGCCATCAACGTCCCGCTGAATGATGGAATAACGGACGAGCAGTACGCAGCGCTCTTTGAGAGCATCATTGGCAAGTGCAACGAGACTTTCCGTCCGAGCGTCATCGCCCTCCAGTGCGGTGCCGACTCACTGGCGGGCGACCGACTCGGTCGCTTCAACTTGCAGGTGCAAGGCCATGGCGCCTGCGTTGAGTTCTGTAAGAAGCTTGGTATCCCCATGATCATCTTCGGCGGCGGCGGATACACGCCCCGCAACGTGGCGCGCGCATGGGCGTTCGAGACGGCCATCGCCATCGGGGCACAGGACAAGATTGACCCCATCATTCCCGCCCACACGCCATGGCGCGAGCAGTTCCGTCACGAGACGCTCTTCCCGACGTTAGAACAGATTCTCGGAGAGCCACGCACCAACAAGAACACTCAGAAGCGTCTTAACGAGATCGTAGCACACGTGCACGAGCAGCTACGCTTTGTCAACTTCGCGCCCAGTGTACAGCTGCAGGTGATCCCCCCGGACCTTGGGGGCATACGGGACGACGTGGAAGATAAGCTCAAGGAGGAAGAAGAAGAGAGAAACGAAAAGCTGAGATTGACTAGGGAGGAGGGTATGGGAGTTCCTATGGAGCTATGACCCGGATGTAACGCGGCCTTGTGGATTTACGGGGGAAGTTACCGAGTTACTATGAAAGCTGGTTAAGGCAGATATCATGACGGACGGCGCTGGAGGGTTTACACTTCGGTAGGTATGATACCACTTTTCGCAGTTCAAAAGGGCAGCCGGCGGAAAGCAATTTGCTGCTGTTGTAGGAATAGGAAGCAAATGCAATCGTAAGACCAACCAAGCAAACCGTCCAAGTACTGAGCTCCGGCGCCGTTGCCAAGACATGCAAACCAAAGCGAAGTTGTACCGATTATTCATCAGCGTATGTACAAATAGGAATTGCCTCAGATTGGTTGCCATTCACGCTGCCCGGTCGTTCGTACAATGCAACCCCTAGCGAGACTAAACGGGCTAGGAAAGAGCCAAGAGAGTCGCTCACTGGGTTTCAAGCTCTCAAAACTTGGACAGTGACTGTCTCGTATCATGCTAGTAAATATCTAGTGGCGAGTTGTGCCTAGCTGTACGCATGCTGGGATTCGTGCTGGAGGTGCTTCTGTTTCAGGGCTCTGACCTTGAGCCCAACAAAGCCGACCATCACCAGGCCTATCGCTAATCCCAGCGAGAATAGTATTACGTTTACTGGGACTGGGTTGCCATGGAAGGTCTTGTGGAACAGGAAATCGAGACCAGACTGGGAGAAGTTGAACAAGCCTGATAGGCAAATGATAGTGCCTGCATCGATGTGTTAGCTGAAACCTTGTCGTTATGGTCCCCTCCTCAAAAACCCCATCGTTGGCACAGGAGGCGCAGATGCACTGACCATATACCGTCCCAAATGTCCTGAACCCAAAGACCTTGGCCGAATAGTCTGAGACAGCCGTGTAGTAGAACGGACGGTACAGCACGAAGAGGCAGACATTGGCGTAGGCGGCCCACATTTCGGGGATGATGCCGAACACGCCAATGGCAGTTGCAATGGTAACCAAGCACCCCAGCACGGTCAGCGTACTTGTGTGGTCAAGGATGCCGCCAATGAAAGGGATCGAGAGGATACCGCCGAGAGGGAGGGCAAGGTCAAAGAAGTTGTTGATCTCGATAGCCTTCTCGGGCGATCCAAAGATGGCCTCGTACTGCGGCCGGATCGTCGCGACGAAGTAGTTGATCCGGGTCATCTGTACGACTATAGACTGGTGAGCCACAGCCGTTCAGGACATGCGGATAACAGCAAGCAAAGGGGAAGGAGCCACCATACCTGTAAAAAGGCAAATCAAGATGAACCAGGGCGACCGGATCTGCTCCCAGGCCGTATTGTGGTGCATTATCCCCCAGACTCCCGACATCTCGTTCTTGCGCTCCTCTCTCTTCGCCTGCTTGTTCGCCTTTGGGCTTCCGAGAAGGTCCTGGATGTCTGCTACCACGGCTGCCTGATGCTCCCGCTCCTCTTCCTGCAGCAGCGCTGTCTCCTCGTCCACCTGATCATCAGGCTCTCTAGGATTGTCTTCAATCTCCTCGATCACCTCAATGAGCTCACCTACCGTCTTATACGACTGTGCTGGCAGGAGCACGAACTGCAGCACAATAATGACGACCGGCACCAACAGATACAGCAGGAAGAACTGCTGGTGGCCGAACCGACCCTCCGTCTTTTGGTAAATGATCCGGTATACCAGAAAGAGAGCGCTGGAGGCGTCGAAGGCACCAGTCAAGAGGGCCAGGATGAAGCCCGAGTTTCGCGGGAAGGCGTTCGAGAGCTGGAATGAGCTGATGTAGACAAAAGGCCCGCCGAGGGCGAGGAAGAGGTAGCCGAAGAGGAGGCCGTCAAAGGACAGCTGCTTCTCGAAAGCCATGAGTAGCGACCCGATGGCGAGAAAGACGCTGCCCATGACGCCGCAGACGCGGGGGCCATAGTTGTCAAGGATTGCACCGATCGGCAGGGCGGCTACGTTGGTAGCCACCGCCGCGACGGTGAACATCAGGTTGAGATGAATCTCAACGCATGTGTCTTCGCTGACGGGCAACCCACTCTCTGCCTGGCACGTCTCTCGGTAGGCGCCTTCGCTCTTGAGCACGGGCTTGATGGCGGCATAGCCAAACACGACACCCGCGGCGAAGAGGCAGTAAACCACAGTCACCACTACTTGGACTTTATGGGAGCTTAGCAGAGCCAGGGTAGAGGGCAGGCCAATCAAGCTGGGACTTACGGACTCGCTTCCACTTGGGGATCTCGAATGCACCTACAGCCTGCACCTGATCGAGTACGGGGGGATCCCATGTGTCAGGCAGCGGGTTGAAGCTCAACTTTCGAACGCGAGCGGAGGCATCAGAGCTCCTCCGGGACCTTTGGTCTATTGCGACGGCGAACGTTTCTAGGGACGCTACTCGGGGCAGAGACATCTTGCCGGGCCCCGGGGGTCCAGAAAGGGGTTGCACAGCAAAGAGACCAGCTGAGGCTTGCTGGAGAGGACGACACGCTGCTGGGATGGAAGCAGCCGTCTTAAAGGGCCGGGCCTGGTAGCACAAGATACCCGATTCGACGGCGGCCTCTGGTTCGTCAATTAACGGTTGACCGAGATAAGGAAGCCCGTTAGCTTGGGCGCTGGGCCGGCAAGATAAGACGTCGACCCCTGTGCGAGCTCTAGTGTAAGTCCCACAGCCGCCCCCGGCGAGCTAGTAGATTTGGGGGGGGAGGGAAGGGAAAGACGGGCCAAGTCTGGACACAGGTGAAGATGCCTACACACTGGAGCAGAAAGATGAGGAGGGCATTTCATGGGCGGACGGGGAGGAGTAAGGCGGGGTACGAAGGAGCACAGGCAGAGAGTCAGGAGACAGGGCACGGCTTTAAGCATGCTCTCCCCTCGGTCTCGGGGCCTCCATAGCTCCATCGTTGCTGTGGCCCAGCCTCGCAGGGAGGCGAGTTTCTCGCATCGTCTGCGACCTACCGGCGTCGGAGCCGAGCCTTTGCTTGCCATTCCGTTCGCATAATGACGAAGTCGACTCTCTTTGGGTAAGTTGGCGCCAAGTGCCGCCGCGAGATGCGGGCGAAAATGGGTCCTAGTGGGGGAGGGGGGCAATCAGAAATTTCCTGTCAAGCCCACCTGACCTCGATCTCCAACCTCCAAGGCTTCTACCCCGCTGTCCAGGCTCACAGGAGCAGGGCAGGCGCCTGGAGAGAGCGTTCTGCCCGTGCTAGGCAAGCCGAACGGGAGAAGACCGGCAGCTGCTCTGCCCTCTGTTCCAGCGTCTCTCCAGCCTCCTTTTTTATTTTTATTTTTTTAAGCTAGAAGTTCGTCGGGTTTGCGGCGTGCGCGCGCCGCTTTGACGCGAACTGAGCCTGATCTCTGATGGATTTTCATGACCGTCTTCGGCAGGGCACTTGGCGCTTGATACGCCTACAGTACAACCCCTGTTTGTTCTGTTGATTAGCGCGCGAGTTAAACACCATTGTCTCACACTCACATCTACTATTGTCGGCCACATGAAGAGACATACTCCGTAGAGCTTACAGGGCCGACAAAGGGCCAAGAGAGAGCCAAAGGGCTAATAGCGAGCTTACACGGCTGTTTGCTGGCTCCCAAGACATCAAATTTGGCTAGCCTGTGTCTCGTGTCAAGTTCAGACATAGCAGGGGTGAAATATGGCCCGGACTTGTGTTGAAAGGGCAAGCAATGAGGACGGGCCTCGCCCATGGCAAGGTCCGGCAGTCGCGATGAACGTCGCCCGGAAGCTCCATAAGGTTTGCGAACCCATTCGCGGCCCTAGTTAGCACTTAACTGGCTTTTCTAGCCGGTGGCTGTCTCGTGCAGCGACAGGAAACTAGAGTCGGCGGTTGAGACCGTTCGACCATGTTGATGGGCCGGAACGTGGAGACGCGGACCGGCCCCACATGCATGTTTCCCGGGAGGAAAATGCCCCACGGGCCATCTCCGTATGCGCCGGCCTTGCCATGGGTCATACATCGACTCGGACGCAGTAGGTGGCACGAAGAAGCGCGATGCCTGCCATAGCGGCAGGCAGGTCAGGACTGTGGCGGTCAGCGGTACAAAGGCGTCACCGCACCACAGTGTAGTTTAATTACTACGAGGATCGATGGAGACAGCGTTTCTGCCGGACGCAGAAAACCGTCGCTGCCCACTCGCCAGCCAAGCGTGGAGCCGCATCGCTTCGCTAGGTGGGTGTGCTATGATTCATTCGCCCAACGCGCCTTGGCACCCGGCCTCTCGCTGGCTGCTGTGCTCAGCGGGTTTAAAAGAACCTGCCGGCTGCACCTCCCGAGGCGGCGGATGGCCCCAGGCCTGGGCATCATCTTGGGCGGGCTCTTGCCAAGTGCGGTCCATCATCCGGGCGCGTCCCGGATTATAGATGCCAGAGGGTGTGGTGCCAAAAATAACCCAGATATTGACGCATACAGGCGGTAAGACTGCCCCGCCGTTAAAGATATTGGCGATATCGATGCATCGCGCAGAAGCTGCCGTGTGGGGAAGCACAGGAAGGCAAACAGGCAGGCAGGCAGGCAGGCAGGCTGGTTACCCCTTTCCCTTTGGCCTCCCCTTGGCTTGCTGCGCGCTCGTTGCGCCCGTTGCACCTCTGTGAGCGCCGCGCGCTGCCTTCGCCCCTCCTCGTCCTGGTTCCCCGCCCCATCACTCCCCCCCGACTTTGTCAGAAACCATGCTCTTTTCCCGGAAAGGGCCGGGGCCGCGCGCAAACCGCATCAAGTTGAGCAATGCCAGGAGCGCCGGGAGAGTCCAGGAGATGAGTCCCATTTGGCCTCGTGGCCAATGCAATGAGAGCGAGCGGAGCCGGTCTGGCGCTTCGAGAGCTGGGCGCCGGGCGCTGGGCTTAGAGGCAGGGTGCCGGCTGCCCATGGGCTGCCATTTGGTAGTGTGCTGCCCGCACCTGTTTAAGCGCCGACCAGATCGAAGCCAATCACGGCCACGCCCTCCCATGCCACCATGCAGATTCAGTAGGGGGCGCCTGGCCCAGAAGCCGCCGTGAGCTCCATTCCCGCACCCTCCCGGCCCTCGTACCTTGGCTCCCCCATCACGCCAGTCCATGGTCCCCTCCATGGTCCCCTCCATGCCTGCCCTCGTTGGTCCCTGCCCCGGTCGCCGCCCCATGCGACCCAACCAGTGCCAACGCAAGCACCCGGCAAGCTAGGGTAGAGGCAGTTGAGTGTGGCCTGCTATCTGGCCGCATATCGATCTTCCGCGTTTCCTGGCCCCCCAAGTACCAGTACCTACCTAAGTTTTTTTTTCCCTTCTCTCGACGTCTTGATGAGTTTCGTTTCATCATTCTTGGATTGCGTCGACATCGCCAGCCTCGAGCCTCGTTGCGACGGGCTTCTCTGCATCTCCACGCCGCCTGCCTTGTGCTTCTTCCCCCGCCTTCCAGCCCGGTCTCTTTGGCGGCCCGGCTTGCGAAACCCCGCATTTAGCTACGGGCAAGCTCGTCGTGCTCACCATCGACTTTCTCGCCGCGCTGCAGGCTCCTATAAATAACCTCGCAGTGACTTTTCGGTGCGGACCGCATCGTTCCTGATCTCACGCGCCCCTTTGCGACAGCTATCTATCGCGTGCCTGCGCGAAGATGGCTACGCGGTCCAGAGACATCCCCGACGAGGAGCTCTTCATGAGCAGGCCCGCTCCAGCTGAGGAGAGCTGTGACAGTCCGACCGTCGAGCCTCTGCGCATTTTCAAGCCCCTGAGCCCCAAGCCAGACTCTGTTAGTCGATACAAGTATCCTGCGCCACCAACCTCGTCCTCTCCGGCATCCTCCTCCTCCAAGCTCCCTCCGCTCCCGTCCTTCCCTCTTCCACCCGGCGCCTCGAGCTCGCCCGCACCACTTCCCTACCCGGACGACGATAACCGCCGTCCCAGCGACGGCGGTCGCAAGGGCTCTTCGGGCTCTGGGGGCTACAACGACACCTCGCCCCGCCTCAACCTGAGCCCTGTTGACAAGCAGAGCGGTGGTCTGGCGGCAAGGCGAGGAACTGCTCCGAAGCCGCTGAGCCCAACGAGCCCGGATGATGACAAGGATGAGCTCTTTGCGAAGCCCTTGGGGAACCCTGCCAAGCCTGTGGCTTCGGCTCAAAGGATATCCAATGCCTACCAGCAGAAGCCTTACTATCCCCCCCCGGGCGGATCCTCGAGCTCTGGCCCAACCAAGGCAGACAACCAGAGCAGCGTCAACCGGTTCGCATCGACGGCCTCGACCTCCACAACACGGGCCAGCCGAGGATCCCCTCCACCTCCCGAAACCCCCGTTTTCGAACCCGGAAACCTGCCGGCCCTGCCCGGCGGAAACATCGAGGCGCGATACGCTGCCTCGGGCATATCTGGCACCGCCACCCTTACCACTCTCCAGGCTCAGAGTGCTGCCGCGCAGTCCCGGCTGGCCCAGTACGGTGGCCAGCTGCCGCCATCGCAGCAGCAGCAGCCGGCCCCTCGACCATGGACGCCGACTGAGTCCCCGGACCAACAGCCTCACGGACCGCCAACGGTATATCAGGGTTCGGCTCCTGTGACCACCCCGCAGCAGTCGGCCTTCAGCCTCCCACAGAACCCCAACCCGAGCTCGCTGCGGCCTGAGGGGTCGAGTCTTCAGGTCAGTGTGTTGGAGCAGGACTTCCAGCGCATGCAGGCCTCGACCCCTCCGCCAGCATACACACCTGGAGCGAGTGGTGGTTCGTATCCACAGGAGAAGCAGCGGCCTTCTCAACCGAGCACAAGCTCGCCGCAGCCGAACAGCAGCCAGAACAGCACCCCTGCGTCCCGGCCGGGGCAATCTGCAGGGCCGTCGCTTGGGCCTTCAGCATCGACTGCGAAACCTGCTCAACCCGCTGTTGCCGTTGTCACGTCGCCGGGCTTGGAGCACGCTGGGCATCCGGCCTTTGCCAATGAGCCAAAGTTGGAGACGTACCCCAATGGGCACCCAGCTCTTGCGCACACACCGTCTCTTATCGCCAGCGTATCCTCTCCTCCCCCTCTGCCCGAAGGGTGGATCGCCCACCTGGATCAGAACTCTGGCCAATACTATTATATCCACCTCGCCACGCAGGCCACCCAGTGGGAGTTCCCTAAGGGACCGAATCCCATTGCCCACGAGCCTACGCCTTTGTCTCCGACAGCGTCTACCTACGGGAACCCTCTTGGATCGCCGTTCCTTGGAGGCGGGAAGCAGCCCATGGCCTCACCTCTATTTGCGCCTCAGACTCCCGGTTACGCTGAGAGCATAATGAGTGTCGCAGCCTCCGCCACCCCGACGACTGCCGGGTTCTCTGGCCCTCCACCCAGTGCCGGCGTTGATATGTACAAAATCACGCCCACCAATGGAGTCTACTTCGGCCCGCATCTACGCTACGTCAACATGGATGTTGAGAAGGGCATCTGGATGGGTAGTATCTTGCTTGTGACAGATTCTCCCCAGCCGCCGACTATACACATCCACCTCAGTATGGACTTGTCGCCGAACCCGCGCCAACTTATCCCTCACAACATCTACACCCACCAACGCTGGAGCTTTTTCAAGTACGACATCGACCTGCAGATGAGCGACCACGGTACCGAGCGCTGGACCTACGCCGTCACCTCCCACCTCGGCTGCACGCGATATGAGTTCGTCGTGGCCGGCCGCCATGAGGCTGGGTGGCGCATCATCGCACATTCCGGTAATGACTTCACACCGAGCACCTCGCAGAATGACCGGGCCAAGATTGGTGGCCTAGGCTTCATGTGGAAGGACGTACTTCAGAAGAATGTCGAATGCGGTGGTTTCCATGTTCAGCTTGGCCTCGGAGACCAGATTTATGGCGATAGGCTTTGGAGGGAGGTCCCGCTGCTGCGACAATGGCTCTCGATGCCAGGCCGTGAAAATCGGAAGAATGCTCAGTGGACGGCGCGCCACGAGGAAGATGTTGCGCACGCCTACTTCCACTATTACACGAGCCATTTCGATCAGCCATTCTTGAGGGAAGCATTTGCACAGATTCCCCATATTCTTCAAATCGACGACCATGATATGTAAGTAGCCTGGAATCGGAATACCTCGAATGAGACACAAGACTGATCATCCACAGCTTCGATGGATTCGGTTCCTACCCCGACTATATGCAATCCTCTGCCATTTTCAAAAACATTGGGCGCATCGCCATCGAGATGTACCTTCTCTTCCAACACCACACCACGGTAGAGATCCTGCGCAACGTCAACTCGGATGTCGACCTGTTCACAATCACAGGCTCCGGGTGGCACTTCGTCAAGTACCTCGGGCCCGCTGTGGTTGTTGTTGGTCCAGACTGCCGCTCCGAGAGGACACAATCGCGAGTGTTGGCCGGGCCGACCTACCAAGGTATCTTCCCCAAGGTTGCAATGCTCCCGCCCAGCGTGCAGCATTGCATCTGGATGCTGTCGGTGCCCGTCGTCTACCCGCGGCTCGAGACGGTGGAGACTCTGGCCAACACATTTGCGACGGGCAAGAAGGCGGTCAATACGACGTACAATATCCTAGGCAAGGTGACAAGCTCAGTGGCTGGAGTTGTCGGCGGCAAGGAAGTGGTTCAGCAAGGCTTCAGTCAGGTCAAAAAGGCAGTCGGCAAGTCCGGGCTCATGGGCAGTGTGCTAAACCAGTTTGGAGACTTCGACATTGCCGAGGAGCTCAAGGACTTGTGGACGCACGAGTCCAAGGATCTAGAGAGGACATATCTGATTCGCACGCTCCAAGGCATCGCACACCAGAAGGGTATTCGTATGACTTTCCTGTCAGGAGGTACGAGCCACTCTCCCCTCACTGAATCCTACCCGCGCGAGCGTAATAGCTTCATGAGCTGACTCTCTCTCTAACCAGATGTCAACACCTGCGGCGCCGGTCTCGTGCACGACCCATCGCACCCTAGCGACCACAAGACTATGTACCAAGTCATTGCATCACCGATTGTGGCGCAGCCGGCCGGTAACTACGTCCTGCGACTGCTGCACAACAACAAGATGCTCTACGTGCCACCCAACGGGCACAAAAGCACACATGAGGTATCGGACACGAAGGAGGACATGATGGAAATATTCCATACGGATGCTTCGGGAGCCCCCCGCGAATACAAGAAACTTATGGGTCGCCGTAACTATGTTGCTATCGTGGCGTACGACCCCGAGGCCATTCCCGGCACCGCATACAGCGCCAGCATCGTGAATGGGCAGCAGGGACTGAGCAAGCTGAGCTTGGCGGTCGATTTTGTGGTGCAGGGTGACGGTGCATTCACAGCCCCTACCAAGTACGGTCCAGTAATTGTACCGCATCTGGAATTTGGGCACTGAGGGAGGAGTTACGACGATGCAAACAGGCTTACAGACCGTTCCAGCTAAGAGTGGGGGGCGGGGTTTGAAAGGGGCTTTGTTTACGATTCTCGCCCCATCCAGCCTGATGACGATTTCTCAATAAATAGCTTGGCAACAATCAAGGGCCGGGTGACCGTTGAATTCTTTCTTACATTTTGCAGAGGGGCATGCAAGCAAGCAGTGATCGGGCTAGGAGACTCCTGTTTGACGGGTTTGGAGGTAGACCTTTCCACACATAGCGGTTATTTTCTTCTCATATATACCTTCTGTGACCAAAATTTATCGGGTATATATTGTATGCTTCACTTTCTGGGCTAAAATAAACGATTTCCGTCGCATCTCTTGGGCATCCTGTTTGTTTGCGTGTTTGATGTCGCTAGTCCTGCCCATCCGGTTCTGATCTAATATCTGCACCAAAGCTACGTCTCCTCCCTGTCTTATGATGGGGCAGCTGCAGCTCGACTTGCATAGTCATCCATCTAAGAGTAACTAAGCTTCCAGTTTTGACTTTTACTTTTATACCTGCGTTCGTGCGTTCCTTCATAAACGTGGAATCGTGGAGTTTGCCTCACCTCTCCCTCTAGTCCAGGTGAAATAACTCCTTCAGTTGGCGTACCGTATCATCAGGGCCGATGACAGTGTGGCCAATGGTTCGCGGGTCAGTGAAGATCTCGTGGTCGTTGCCACCTTCTGCAGTCTTGTCCCCGAAGAAGTGGATGGTCGTATAGTGGATGCCACCGGGTTTCTTGGCCTCGTTCTCGAGGTGCTGCAGGCAGTACGTCTTGTCCCAGCCGTGAGGGAAGACGTCGAAGGAGATCTGGCCACCGATGGCGAATCTATTAACAGAGAGAGGGTGGTGCTTAGTAACGACATCGGCATTGCCTCCTAGCGTATAGCTCAAGGAGCGGGGCAGGCGAGGGGGAACTCACGTCAGGCCGAGATGTCCGAAGCGCTCCCTCAGCTTTTCTACGAAAGGCTCACGAACTTTGTGCTCCTCGTCGTACTTCAGGAAGTCAAGACGTTCCTGGTTGCTGGCGTTGCGGCCAATGGGGCTGACGTTGACCATCCCGTTGCGGAACTCGATGAACGTACCACGCTTGACCGGTATATCGAGGTCGGCGATGTAGTGGAGAATGAAAGACACCATCTCTTTATACTTCTCCTCACCAAGCCACTTGATGAAGCTGTTCGAAGGCAAAGGCTCTCCGTTCTTGAAAGCGGTAAGGCCGTTCTCGGAGAAGCTGAAGTCAAAGAGGCTCGTCACAGGGACGTCGGGGGTTCCCAGCTGCTCCTGCTGCTTTGGGAGATCTGAGCCGCCCACAAAGCCAATGGCTACTTTCTGGCGGAGGCGGGCGAGGATGTTAAGCACCTCGGGGGTGACGCTCTGTAAGAGGGATGGGTTAGTTAAGGTATTGCTAGACCTCCTACGTCGAGGTTGGCGAGCAAGCTGCAGACGCAGCTGCGGATGGGAAAGTATCGAAGTGGAAAGGATTCTTTAATGCTTCAAGTAGAAACACATACCAGGCGGGCAGGAGTCAGGGTGCCATCAACGTCAAAGAGAACGATGGTGTTCTTGATCTCGCGGTCTGCGAGGGGCGGGTAGGCGGTCATCACGACAGCGTTGATGGGCTCAATTGGGGAGATTTGATGGTTCAACTGGAGTGGGAAGAACGGGACACAGTCAATCGCCGGGACACACAGAGGTCTGGCGGGAAAGGACGAGAGCTCGGGCGACAGAAGTATCGGTGAAGAAAAGGGGGCCTAGGGTCAATATTTGTCCCACGTTCACAACCCCGCAGTGCGAATTGGATGGAGGGGCAGGAAAGAGCTTTGCCCCGCAACACCAAGCAAGCAGGCAGGCAAGCAAGCGGTGACGAGCGGGGGCAATCCCCGTCCAGGCATTGATTGGGCCTTCCGCCCAGGTTAGCCACCCCCGGCAGGCAGGAGCTTTGGAGCTTGGACTGCTTTGCGTTTCCATTAATTTGTCCATTGCGGCCTCAGATGGGAGCGCAGTTCCACCATCTCGCTAGTTTTGCATTTGTGCTACAGTACGAGTCGAGCATATATACATACACGCCACCTGTTTCCAGCTCATTCCACGCCCATACAGCGTCGTGGTCCTAAGAAACAGCAAGCGTTCTAGATACATAGTCCAGGCGAACAGTGGGAGCTCATAAACGACTCTTCTTGTGCTCAGAGCTTTGCGTTGCGCTTGGTGGTAAACTCGACCTTATTTTTAACGATACCGACGCCCTCGAGCTCAACTTCGACCTCGTCGCCATTTTTCAACCAAAGCTGCGGCTTGCGGCCCATACCCACTCCCGACGGCCTATAGACTGGTTAGATGCTATCGCCATGCTCTACAGGCTAGTCTGGATACTCACGTTCCCGTAAAGATGATGTCTCCCGGCATTAGCGTGGTGCCCTGACTTAGGAAAGCGATGGTTTGCTTGATGTTGAAGATCATGTCCCCAGTGTTGCTGTCCTGTACTGTCTGTCCATTGAGCCTGGTTGAGACCCGCAGGTTATGGGGATCCTTGATAATCTTAGAACTGACTATACCAGGGCCGTACGGCGCCCACCCGTCGAAACCCTTGCCGAGCGACCACTGGCCACCGCCTCGCGCAATCTGCCAGTCGCGGTGGGAGACGTCGTTGCCCACGGCATAGCCGAGCACGTAATTGAGTGCGTCAGCCTCTGAGACGTCCGATGCCTTCTTCCCGATAACGGCCACGAGCTCGACCTCATAGTCGAGACCGGTGCCCTCCTGGGCTAAGGGGTGGACGGGGATTGGGTCAGTTGGCCCCGCGAGAGCGGTCGCCGGCTTGTACTGCGTAGATGTAAGTGATTAGGCGCGAAGCATCTTTACAGTAAGTAATCTAGGATGGCCTACAAAGAGAACCGGGTACTTGGGAATGGGCAGGTTGGACTGCTATCTGTCAGCGCGCTCATATAGCACCACAGGACTGTAGGGCGGCATACCTCCTTGGCATGGAGAGCGTAATTCAGGCCAAGACACCGAACGGTCCGGACATCCTCCGGAGCCAATGGCGACAAAAGCAGTCGTATGTCGGCGACCTGGTCGGTTACCTTATGGTCACCGAAGATGTCGCCTTTGATGATGTGGGCAGACTTTGCCTTGGAGATATCGGCAATGCCTTTTGGAAGAATAGCATCGCCGTAATAGGTGCGGCCATCCTTGGCTAGGAAGCGGACGAGGCGCTGGCTTCTCTGTTAGCGGGCTGAGCCTACATTGGGTTCCAGTGGAGAGCGAAGACCTACCGAGAATGTCGACATGGCGGTATTTGGGCGCGGACCACCTCAACTGAGCTTCCTTGACGCTTTTAAAGTCGCTGTCGAGCCTTCTCTGGTCTATATGGTGTCGGATGGGGGAGTGATGGGGACACCGACGACACCGATATAGGCCCGAGCCGGCCATCGGCTTAGATAAATACGTAGCTAGCTTGTCTCCCGCCGACTCAACTACCTAGCCGTTTGCGCACTGCCTGTGCGGGGCTCGCCCTTTGGGCCAAAACTTAGCTTGTTGCTCGCTAAACACGACACGGAGGCGTCCAACCAATGAGAAGGCCTCCTCCTATCGTAAGATACCTCAATCTCCATACTAAGATTGGTGATCTCGATGTACTGTGGGCCCCGAATCCGAGAAGTTTAGGCGTCGAGTCGGTTGGTGGATTGAATCGTGATGCTGCTGTAGAGCTCCCCGGTGGAGCCACCCCCACTCGGGTAGAGATCTACCGAAGCACCTGCAGCTTTGCAACATTGCAGTTCACAACACCGCTTGCGTGCCTGACATAGGTACAACACCGGACCATAAAAGCTACCTGTGGAGCTTCAAGGCCTACACTGCACCAAATCTGCAGCCATGAGGCTGTCGGGTTTACAGAAGGAGGTTCTAGGTCTCTACCGCCAATGCTTGCGGGAGAGTCGGAGGAAGCCCGAGGTAAGATTGCAGAGATTTTATTTGTCTCGCTACCCCCATAGCAAAGAGCAAGAAGCCGCAGGCATATGGCTTACACTGAAGCTGTCTAGACTGCACGCTCCCACTTCCAACTGTTCGCCAGGAGGGAGTTTGAGAAGAACGTCGGCATTGATAAGAAGAATTTTGCCGCGATTGAGTTCCTGCTTCGGAAAGGCCGGCGCCAGCTCGAAATCTACTCCTCGTCGGGCATCACGGATATCCACTAAGATGGAAGGAGCTACCAAACAACTCAGCTGGCCCGCAGCTTGACCTGCTCTTGCTCCGCCAAGGCGGACTCCGTATCGCTTAGCACTATAGTATCGACCCGTTCGCTCAGTCTCCCCTCGCTTGCCGACCTCTCAACTCCCCTTCTCACTTCCTGGTCCTGCCCACCTCTTAGTATTCCCGTCCGGTAGTTGGCATCTAAAGCTTCTTTCAGCCGGTGTGGCCTGAAAGCTCCTTATCGTGATTACCCACGGATATCCATATCCAGGATCGGGCCGGCTGTTCAGTTCCAGGAAGCAACCCCAATATGACGGACGATGCCCGCGTTCGACCTATCTTAGAAAGGTAGCCCGCATCACCGGCCACGCATCCACGTTGCCTCTCCTAGCAATCCAAGTGTCACTAGCCGAACCCAAGCCCACCGCGCCGCCGAGCATGTCGCCAAAAAGCCGTTGAGCGACCCTCTTGAGAAGCTCCGTCGTGCCCAGCGTGCTCTCGTACGTCGAAAGCGCGGTAGTAGGGTTCGGGTTTCGTTCTCACACTCTGCCTCAAGCGGGCCGCCAATAGATAAACGTTTGACATTCAAGAATACACCAGACCAGGTTGCCGAGAAACCTCTGAAGCCCCCTGTGCATGGTGGATGGCAGGACATCGAGCCTCCTGAGAAGCGGCCTGCCACCCGGCGAGGGTTTGTTCGATGCGGTCGGCGTCCATCTTCGTGCCAACTTGACGGCCACTGCTTCAGCGTCAGCCCCACGAAATCTCGTCGCCACACACGAACACCCCGGAGATTTGATAAGCCATGCTCACCTGTCAAGGTGACTAGGTTCCCGCGATACTGGGGAGACCTTCTGGTATCTCCAGTCCGAGGCTCAGCAAAAGAAGAGAGTAACAGCCCCCTCGACCGACAAGACTGCACTAGCCCGCTCAGGGGCGGCCCCGGCCATACCCACAACTCTCAGACCAGACCAGGACGGCAGTTTGTCAAAAAAGGACGTCCAGCCCCTCAGGCACGGTCTGTCCGGCGCGCCCCAGGGCCTCGCTATTATATAATGCCAAGCGCCAGCTATCCCCGTGTCCCTGGGTGTCTTACACAGGTCCGGCTGCATCTCGGAGACCCGGTCGCCTTGGAGTCAGTACGAAGGAGCCTGTCGCAGCAAAATCGGCTGTCCCATCTAGTACCCTTACCACCTGAGAGCCAGGCCAGTGGATCCAGTGTAAGCCACACCCAGAAGATACGCCTTACCTCGCTAGCTCCTACCCCAGAAGAGGACGACAACTACTCTAACAGGGCGCCTATCTCATCTCGATCCTCCAGCCAACGAAAAGCATTGAACAGATTCACGCGGGAGCTGGAGAAATTTGCTGCTGTCACAAACACACAAGGGCGGCCTCCTCTGTTCACTCCCACCTTAACAGTCACTCCCCATTCCCTTAACACCATACAAGAGCTCTTGCCTTATCGGGAGGAATTCCAGGCTGCTGGGCTCGCTGTCACTTCTGCCGAGCAAGGCTCGCCTCGCAAAGCGACAGAGAGAGACAGAAGCCGTTCGGTAATCTTCTTTGACGGTAAAGTCGAGGCCCATGAGCCCGAGAAGTGCTCCTCAAACAGCAACGAGTCGAGCAATGATACTGTCATCCACTTCAGTGAACCAACAGCTCTCACTTTTGCTCTTGCAAGTGAGCCGCCTCGGAAGAAAAAAAGAAAGCCCAAGCCGGCTCCCAAAAAGATCCTTCCTTGGCTCCGTAAAAAGGACTCGGCATCTACGAGTAGTAAACAATGCTTAATATCTACCCCACCCTTTTGCAAAGAAGGGAAGACCTCCCAGATTCCAGGCTCCGTGAGGGACAAGCCTCTGCCTCATCGACCATCGAATTCATGGCGCGAGGCTGGAACTCAAGAATTACATGGTATGAGTATAACCTACATTCAGTGCTCATGTGTTTTATGACTGACGCCTAATGCAGAGTCTCCCGCGCCGAGCCTTCGCGCCAGACAGCCAAGAGAGGAAGAGGGACGGCCGTTGCCACCGCCACCTCAGAGAGAAGCTTTGTTGCCTCCCTCGATTGGGGTCAGTGATGGCCCAGAGCCGTTGACACGGCCTCAGCCGTTAGCGGGAGTCGTCCGGGTGGACGGAGGCAGCAAGTGTTTGCCTAATCTACCTTACGCTTTACCATTTCCGAGACCAGCGCAGTCCAGGAGCACGTCTTTAGAGGGTAAATCTCCCATTCAAGAGGGACTAACGAGAATCGAAGAGGCTCGCAAGTCTATTCTGAACAAGGAAGACAAGAGCCATCATTGTGACCACAGGATCCCAGAGCAAGAGCGCTCGCCAGACATCGAAATTGGAGAAAATAGCTTGAAGCCGCGCAGTCCTTGTCCAGAGCTACCTGACACCTGGAAATATGCCGTTACCACACCCTCCTCGTTCGAAAAGGCTCTTGATGAAGTTGTCCGCAAACTTGAGGACATGGGAGAGTGCAGCAGGACATCACTGGATCCAGCCAAGGAAAAATCAGCGGGCAGACGACTTTCAGGTAGAGCTACTCCGGTCGAGAGGCTTCAGAAAGCATCTGAACTACGCCGACAAAAGCTCCAGGGACGGAGCAGCGGGCATCAAACTCCAGTTCCCCCGTTTGCAGACAAAGTGTCTGTGATGAGTAGAGAAGATCCCACAGTCGATCACGAAGACAGAGATATTGATGATCGAGATGTCTTGAAGGGGCTCAAGATCGCCATTTCAGCTGCCTGCGATGAGGAGCTAGACGCCTGGATCCGCGTCAAAACTGGGTTAAGATTGAGGCGATTCTTGGCGGACCTAAAGACTTTCGAGAATTTGAGTGAAGACAATGTGCTGGCGGCAAAGGGTGGCCAGGGGGCGAGGCAGTCCACAGCCGAGAGAAGAAATCGGCGTGCTGTATCCGCTTCTACCAAGAAGTGAGTGGCAAGGGTAGAGTGCACGAAGGTCAACACCAAATAGGATCACCAGTAAAACAAAAGAGCAGTATTTTAGGCCAGGCGACCAACTAATCGAGATGATTCATACTTAAAAACATGTGACACGTTTCGCTCTACAAACACTATCTTTCCCTCCCCTTCCCAGGCAGCTCACAACCGTGTACTTTAATTTTAATGCATTTACTCATAAAGGCTTAAGACTTAAAGCAGTCTATCATAGTTTACCGCCATTGCGATCGAACGTCATCCAACATTCCCGAATCAATGCGCTCGAGAGACTTGTCTGGTTAATCTTTGCCTGCCAATCGGCTCGACTGGACTATCTCCTTTGGGCTGTTGTCGAAAGAAGGTAGAGCGTAGTAGCCTCAAATGTTTAGGATATACTCAACCCCTTTATGCGTCAAATTATGCACACGGTATCCAGGCGCACGAAGCCTCACATCAACCAACAACTACGGCATAGTGAAGCACAATATCATACCGGTATCATATATTAATGCAACTACAACCCGTCTCTTCCGGTGCTTGCCTCAGTCCATATTACTTCATCACATCACACTTTAGGGACTCGGCAGAACAGCCGATCCGGCCAAGCTTCACAACTTCTCATGCTCATCGGAGTATACCTCCTTGACGTCCACGTGGGCAACCTGGGCTTCGTCACCGTCGATGACCTTGGCCAGCTCTTCGAGCGTAGGGCCCTTAGTCTCCACATACATGAAATAGACAAAGCAGAGTTCGAAAAAGATCCAGCACTGCATCGTCGGGCATATGTCAGTATTGATTCTAGCTTGCACGAGGACGGGATGCAGCCGCGGAAAGTCGGAAAACATACCGTGTAAATGAGGTAAAGCTTCCAGGTGTGGCCCGCGAAGGCTTGGAAGGCAAGAGGGTTGGCGTAAGTGTTCAACGTGAGGGCTGCCTGGACGGAGACGTTCATAATCATGAGACCCTTGGCACGCAGCTTGTAAGGAAGAATCTCGATGGCGTAGCCGACAAGAAGACCGGACCAAGCGAGCGAGTACATGACACCGAAAAGCCAGATGAAGAAGATCATGGCATAGTTCGCACCCGGCGCGTTATGCTCCTCGTAGAGGCCGGCTGTCAGCGTCCAGAAGACGAAGGTGCCAAACATGCCGCCGGTAGCAGCCAGGAACATAGGCCGACGGCCGACCTTGTCGACGAGCATGGCCATGCTCGTCGACACGATCAAGGCAACGATAGTCTGCCCACCCGACAGTCCGAGTTTCTGGGTCGAGTCGCTCACGCCTGCCGTATCGTAGAGCATAGATGCAAAGTTGGAGATGATGGCGTTTCCGGACCACTGCGAAAAGATGCCGAGCGACAACAGCACGACAAGGCGGTAGCGGTTACCCTTGGTGCGGAAGAAGTCGGCATAAGTGCTGTTCTTCTTGTGCTCGAGCTCTAGGCGTAGCGTCTCCTTGATCTCGCGATACTCAAACTGCACCGTCGGATGATGTTCGTCGCCATTGCCATGGTACTTTGCCAGGATCTGAAGGGCGCGGTCGTGTTTGTCCTTGGCAATCAAGAAACGGGGTGACTCAGGCACCCAGTAGATGAAGGCAATCTGGATAACAGATGGGAACGCCTGCACAAAAGCCGGAATGCGCCAGGAAGCATCGCCAGGGATGTAATTGGTTCCAAAGGAGAGCCAAGCAACGACTGTTCTACAGTTAGCGCCCGTATCTGCAGGCTGCATGACAAGGTAGAAGACTTACGGAAAGCGCCCACGTTCCAGAGACAGTTATATACTGCGGTGAGACGCCCACGGTGCTGGGGGTGGCAAAGCTCGGTGAGGAGCATAGGAGATGCGATCTGGGCAAGACTGTTTCCAAATCCGAGCATAAAGCGACCACCCATAAAGGCTTTGGGAACGGTTAGCCTCGTTCCATAAATATCCTAGATATAGTCGATCCACGACTTACTGTTGAGGTTTTGGCAGCTTCCCTGGAGGATGGCACCAACTATCATGATAACGCAGCCGATAAAGATGGGAATCTTGCGGCCGAAGCGGTCGGTAATGATGGGCCTGACAAAGATCCTGTTAGAAACCACGACGTTCTGAGCGCTATCTCGGGCTATACTTACACAAACGGGATAGAGACCAAGCTACCAATCTGGTACAAGGCGGCGAGGAGGCCAAGCGTGGAGCCCTCTGGGCGTCCAAAGAAGGTCTTCCAAGCCTCAAAGTTCTGAACACTGTTGAAAAACATGCTGTCCAGCAAAAAGAGATAATTAGCTAAGAACACGGTGCGACCAGCCCCTGTGGTGCAGGCTGAGGATGGCATGAGAGACAAACCCATCGTAGCCGGTAGTGGCCGAAGCAATGCAACAAACAAAAGAATAGAAGGCCAGCTTTCGGAGGCCAGCGTCCCTTTTCCAGTCAACTTTCTCGAATTGAGGAGCCTCCTCCTGTGCCTGGCGGGTCTCCTCCGTACGTCGCTTCTTGGAAAAGATGCCCATGGCGACGGCGTGGTTGCACGACAGGCTGGTGAGAGAGAAGTGTAGGCAAATACAGATCAGGTCAAGGCGGTGAGGGTATCAGCTATCACTTCCTGGTCTCTGAATCACAAGGACCAGCTTCCCGGGTCCTCTTTGATATAAGTGTGTAAGTGTGTGGAGAGAGGAGAGAAAGGTGGGAGAGGATTGCTGGGTTATCAGCGACGTGCACTACCAGGGGGAGCCAAGTAGAAGGGAACTACGATATATTAGAGGAAGACCAGGAACGGAGGAGCGGGCCGAAGATCGAGAGTCCCAGCAGCCAGATCGATACCTGACGCAGAGGACTGGACCAGCCCCTGTACCAAGGATGCGAGAATTCGCGCAAGCACCGAACTCACCTTAGGAGAACCTCTTGCCGCTCGAAATAGATCACTTACACTACACACCACCTGCAGGTTCACTGGGCCGGAACAATATGGCAGGTCAATCTGAGGCTCCACCTCCTTCCCGCGGAAGGGTCGCGGCGGACTACCACGGCCCATGAGAAGGGCGAGATGCCTCGCCAAAGAGGCTAATCTTGCCTCGCCCTGTACCCGTTGCTCCAGCTGTTCCAGCCGGACCGCCGCCTCGCTCTCTCCTCCAAGCGGACGTAAGAGGCTCATCCCTTTCTCTCCCCCTTTCTCCCTCCCGTCTGGCGGGAAACGAAAAAAGGGAAGACCCCGGAGAGGACTTCCCCAGCCCCGCGGAGTAGATCACTCCTCAATGCCCGAAGCCTCGGGTCAGCAGCGGAGGTGACGCATTTTGCCGGATCCTCCCCCAACTGTCCAGTGTTCATGTCGGTGGAAAGGTCGTTTGGGGTTCCATCAGATACGCGATCCAAACCCCACTGAAACATGGAACAGACAGACGATCTCGGCGGGCGTGGTAGTGCGTTGAATGGCGAGAAAGCACGGCCCGGAGAACATCATCGGCCCTATGATGGAGTCGAAGTGGACCGATGTTGTTTGCCATACATACCCGCAGCCTCTGAGATCAGCTTATGTGCCGCGAGGCACACTGACTGCGGCCCGGCAGCGGGTTGCTACAGACACGCGGCGTTATCGAAAGTCGCTTAGGCGGTTCTCCTATCGATGTTAATTAAGTCTAGATTCGGTGGGAACTACTCTTCTCAGGGCCGACATCGCCTGGTTATGGGACTGCGGGAGCATGTCTAATTAGGCAATAACAGTCCGCACATGCATGGTTCCCCAAATCCCAAGCAGCCCGCTGGTCGGAAGGAAAGCGAGTTGGACGCGGGTGGCGTGTAGATGGAAAACACGCTCGAGGATATGCATAATGCCACAAGGCGAGATTGCGAGCCAGGGGAGGCGGCCGTACCGCTCCTTGCTTCATCTGCTCCCCCCGACGGTGGGCTCGATTTGGGGTAGATGTCGTTTGATCGCTGCTATGCGGCAGCACGTCTCCAATGTTTCCGCTTCCGCCAAGGACGGCCAGGTAGCTCGTTGATAGAATGCAATGACCTGATCCCATCAACAGCCCGGGCAAACTAGCGAGCTACGCGCTTGTCTAGTCGCGCTTCTCCCTCTAGACTCCTCGATGCAGCTTCTTCTAAGTAAACCCAACGAGAAGAGACCAAACCATGACGACGGAGCAGCAGGTGCTCATAGCCAGCTCTTAGTCACCGAATTACGTTAAGCTAGGAGACGTAGCCAATAGATTGGGAAGCGCCTACCGACCGGTCAATATTAGAGGTAGGGGTATCTCGGCTCTAGACTCGGGCCTGGGTGCTGGGTTTGTTGGAGAAATCGAGGTGGTGGCACGCGTGGATAGATTCCCTGGTCCATGGGGCGTTCGTTGCACGTTCAATCCCATCCGATAGTCCCATGGAGCGTAGGTCTAGCAGACGCGGCCAGTCAGCACGCCCAGGTAACTTTACCCATCGTATCCTCTTTCAGGCTAAAGGGGGGGTTGTATGCGGTGACAGGATGTTGGGTCGACACGCCAACGGATGGTCATGGCAAAGGGGACCAAAGAGGGGCCTAGAGAGGGTACATCCAAATGGGTGGTAAGGGCACCGAGCCAGCGCTGTGGACCTCTCGGTTGGGCCACGAACCCATCGTATATTTGTTTATGAGCCGGCGGCGAGCTTGAGGTGCCAACCCGGCTGCAAGAGGCTAACACCCATACACTGCCTGCGGCTTGGGAGAGCCGAATCTTTGCCGTCAGGAATCGTGCAGTGGCTCATGCATGCGCCCGCACCTCCAATGGTACCAGGCTCGCAGCAGGCAGGTAATGCGGGCCCGATTGCCGCCAAAGCCCGGATATCTTGGCCGGCTGGTCGCGGCGTCTAGGTCGTTTCGGTCGGGCCAGCGGCGTGGTCCACTCTGCGGTGTAACCCCGGGCTGCGGCATTAGCTGAGCGCAGGCGAGCGGGTAAGCAAGCAAGGAAACTAAAGGAAGAAACAATTCCACTGATCAGAAGCCTTCGCGTATAGTGGCTCGCTAGGGGCCGGTAGTTGGCAAGCAGGTGAGGAAGAGGCTGGATCTCGGGTCTCAGCGTCGCTACGAGGCTGGTGGAAAATCGGACTTAGCTCAGCGGTTTTACTTCTCGGTCTCGTCCACTTCGGACACCATCAGCCAAAGGAGAAGCTCATATAGCGATTTGAAACGCCGGAACTCGCGACTGAAAGGATCCTGCCTTTTTTTTTTTTTGGCCCCGGGGGCCATTGGTTCCATTTGGAAATGTTCCCGATTGTGGGAAAGTGGAAGGCAGGGACCGATGTTGTGGTACGGAGCGGAGCAGGGAGGCAGGTGCAAGGCTGCCTCACTCCGCGACACCCTCAAAGGCAGGAATGGGAAACACCGACCGCGGAGAGTTGTATGGTTTGCTGGCTCGCTCCAAAATTGGCTAAGTCAACTTGCAATGCCATACTACTGTGCTTATCAGGTCAGGAACATTGTCTACAGTAATTGCCCAGGTGCTTTCCTGTCATATCCTGTATAATAGGTAGAATACCTACAGTACAGTATTCCATGCAGGCCTTAGGTATACTAATAGGAAGAAAGGTGCCTGAGCAACTAAGCTTTAGGCATGGCTATAGTGTACCTTAGGTATACTAATAGGAAGAAAGGTGCCTGAGCAACTAAGCTTTAGGCATGGCTATAGTGTACCTTAGGTGACGGTTGGATAGAGTGGGTCGTCCCGCAAGGGGGTACGTCGTGCACGGACCATTACCCGCAATATGCCTTAGCGCCTACTCTTGGGCCTCTCTGCAACCACTTTAGGAACCGCGTCGAGTTCGCGTCTCTCCCAACCGAACGTCACCATCCAACGCGGCTACGATCTAAGCAGAAGCCGCCCCCCCCAGCGCTCAAGATGGCCGGCCCTCCTAAAGCTTCAGACAAGAAGCAGGCCTCTCTGACCAGCTTCTTCACCCCAAAGACCGTCAATGGCTTAACCCAGAGCAGCCAAGCCCCTAGCGCGGCAAAGAGCACTCAGGGCCATAGCAGCCCGCCTGCTAAAGCCAAGGAAACCGCAGCCGAGCCGACTTCTCGGAAGCGGCCGCTGCAGGTGAACACCGACAACGGAAACGAGAAGCCCGGCCGAGCCTCGAAGCGATCCAAACCCGAATATGACGAGGAAGATGCGGACAGCCCCGTTTCCAAGGGGCCGCCCAAGACTGCACCACCCACGGCCGACCACGATCCGAATCCCGCTTCCAGCGCCCGGACGGAACGCTACCTGTACGATGCCTCGCGCTCGAGCGTCGCCGACGACAAGGATGAAGATGCGGCAGCCCGGCGTAAGAGGGACGACTTGCACAAGAAGTTTATCAAGAAGCTAGGTCACCCCGACAGCATGGCGCGCGCACGCCGCCATGACGACGAACCCACTGCCGCCGAGGGAGAAGAAGGGGAGGATGCTGAGGACGAAGAACCACCGGCACCGGCAAAGGGCAAGAAGAAGGGGGCAAAAAGTGGCAAGCTGACTCCCATGGAGATCCAGTTCCTCGACATCAAGAAAAAACACATGGACACTGTCCTGATCGTCGAGGTCGGTTACAAGTTCCGCTTCTTTGGCGAGGACGCCCGGATAGCCGCAAAAGAGCTGAGCATTGTCTGCATCCCTGGAAAGTTCCGATATGACGAGCGTAAGTGGAACACTGAAACCGCCGCTCTCCGGGAGCCAAGCTGACCAAGGTCGCAGACCCCTCAGAAGCGCACCTCGATCGCTTTGCTTCTGCCAGCATCCCGGTCCACCGCCTGCATGTCCATGCGAAACGACTGGTGGCTGCAGGCCACAAGGTCGGCGTCGTCAGGCAGGTCGAGACCGCTGCCCTGAAGAAAGCGGGTGACAACCGCAACGCCCCCTTTGTGCGAAAGCTCACCAACGTCTACACCAAGGGGACCTACATTGATGAGACTGGCGACCTCAACTCGGCGCCCGAATCTGGGGCTCCTTCTGGCGGCTACCTCCTCTGCATCACCGAGTCCGTGGCCAAGGGCTCCGGAACCGACGAGAAGGTCAGAGTGGGGATCATTGCCGTACAGCCCGCCACGGGAGACATCATCTACGACGAGTTCGAGGACGGTTTCATGCGGCGCGAGATCGAGACCCGCCTGCTGCACATATCACCTTGCGAGTTCCTCATTGTTGGAGAGCTCACCAAAGCCACCGAAAAGCTGATTCAACACCTTTCCGGAAGCAGTACCAACGTGTTTGGGGACAGGAGCCGCGTGGAGCGCGTGGCCAAGCCCAAAACCATGGCCGCCGAAGCATCATCCCATGTCACGCAGTTTTATGCCGGCAAGGCAACCAACGACGACGACCGCTCCGCCGCTCTTCTCGAGAAGGTCCTCAAGCTCCCTGAGCCTGTAACCATCTGCCTCTCGGCCATGATAACCCATTTGACCGAGTATGGTCTAGAGCACATCTTTGACCTGACCAAGTACTTCCAGTCGTTCAGCACCCGTCAGCATATGCTTATCAACGGGACGACCCTAGAGAGCCTAGAGGTCTACAGGAACGCCACGGACCACACTGAAAAGGGCAGCCTGTTTTGGGCCCTCAACAAGACTCAGACGCGCTTCGGCCAGCGATTGCTGAGGAAGTGGATTGGACGCCCGCTGCTTGACCAGGCAGCGCTCGAAGAGCGAGTGTCTGCTGTGGAGGAGCTCCTGGACAACCAATCGACGGCTAAGGTTGATAACCTCGAGTTTCTGCTCAGCGCCACCAAGACCGACCTCGAACGCAGCTTGATCCGCATCTACTACGGGAAATGCACGCGCCCAGAGCTTCTGTCGACCCTCCAGGTCTTGCAAAAAATCGCCACCCAGTTCATAAACCTCAAGACAGCCGCCGACACGGGTTTCAAATCGAGCGTCATTAACAATGCCATCCAATCACTCCCGGCCATCCGGGACGTGGTTATCTCTTACCTTGACAAAATCAACGCCGAGGCGGCGCGCAAGGACGACAAATATGCCTTCTTTCGCAACGAAGAGGACTATGAAGATATCGAGACCAGAAAACTCGGCATCGCGGCCGTCGAGCAGGACCTAGATGCGCACCGCAAGGATGCAGCATCCACGCTGGGCAAGAAGAGCCCCATCAGCTATGTGACCGTCGCCGGTATCGAGTACCTGATCGAGGTGAACAACACTGATCTAAAGCACGTACCCGCCTCGTGGGCCAAGATCAGCGGCACTAAGAAGCTCTCGCGTTTCCATACCCCCGACGTAGTCCGCCTGATGAACGAGCGCGACCAGCACAAGGAAGCGCTCGCCGCGGCCTGTGACGTCGCGTTCGCGGAACTGCTCGAGTCGCTCGCCACCGACTACCAGCCACTTCGGGATGCAGTTAGCTCTTTAGCAACTCTAGACTGTCTCTTGTCCCTTGCGAAGGTCGCCGCGCTCCCGGGCTACAGCAAGCCCACGTTCCTCCCCTCCGACGCCCCTCCATCCATCTCCATTCAAGGAGGGCGTCATCCGATCGCGGAGCACATGCTTCCCAATGGATACATCCCTTTCACCACTTCGCTATGCGCGCCCGCGCCACTTGCACATCTCATCACCGGCCCGAATATGGGCGGCAAGTCGTCGTACGTGCGCGCCGTCGCCCTGCTGGTGCTCCTCGCGCAAATCGGTTCCTTCGTCCCTGCTACGGCCATGCGCCTCACCCTTAGCGACGCGATCTACACGCGTATGGGTGCCCAGGACAACCTGTTTGCCGGGGAAAGCACTTTTATGGTCGAGGTGTCGGAGACGGCGGCCATTTTACGCAGCGCCACGCCCCGAAGCCTAGTTGTTCTAGACGAGCTCGGCCGCGGCACCTCTACACACGACGGTGCCGCCATCGCCCATGCCGTGCTGGACCATATGGTCCGAGAGGTCAAGTGCCTCACTCTTTTCATCACTCACTACCAAAATCTCGCACGAGTAGCAGATGGGCTCGGCGACGGCCTGGTAAAGTGCGTGCACATGCGGTTCACCGCTACCAAGGCCGGGGGTAGACCATCCCTTGGAGAGAGCGGGGAGACGAAAGACAGCGGTACTAGGGGCAAGGAGGGACACGGAGACGGAGAAGAGGAGATCACGTTCCTGTATGAGGTCGGTGAGGGTGTCGCCCACCGGTCCTACGGATTAAATGTGGCGCGGCTGGCGCGGATTCCCCGTAAGGTTCTTGATGTCGCTGGACACAAATCGCGGGAATTGGAGCGGGAGATCACGGTGCGTCTGCTCAAGGGGGCGGCTCGATTGATGAACGAAGTGCTTCAGAGTGCTCCAGACCAACTAGATCATTTGGTTTCAAGCATCGAGCAGCTTTGAGGCCACGGCACGGAGATATCAAAGCAGTGCACGAGGCGATCGGTATATGGCGCGTGTCAAGGATGGCTGGGTACTTTCTATGGCGTGTCGGGAATCAAAGGTAGAATTTGATCTGCAAAAACAGGTAAAATAGGGAAATAAGGCGCTGGTATTACTATGAGAAAACGCAAACGACTGGTGTAGTGGCATTTATGCCACTGATGTGTGAGTTATAGCGCGTCTAGCGTTTCTATGGTGATTAACTTTCACCATGGTGCCTCATAGGTGCCTCCCTGCTCCTGACCTAAGTATTTCTCTTGGCCAGCCGAGAAGACTCGACACCAAGTACATCCTCTATCACCGTGTTTTCTCATCAATCGCTAGGGGGCAGGGGGCGACAATCTCCATGAAAAGGCCCCATGACGCCGATTTCTCGTTCGCGTCGAAGCCTCCTAAAGCTGGGTGCTATAGCAAAGTCATCCTCCTTCCGCAGTTGATAACGCCGGAATGTGAATCAAATATAGGAAAGGCCGCTGATGGGAGCCGCTAGGTCCTTCATCTCGTATCTGTGCGGTGGTTCAATAGTGTGACGGCCATCAATCTTGCGAGGGACGTAGTCGGTAATGGCGATGAACGCGGCATGCGAGCGGTCATCCCAGATGGACCCAAAAAGAAATACGAGGCCCATCATTGCACAAGAACTGCAAGTTTACTAGCCTTGTAGGGTCGTGTAAGTGGCGCAACCGATGTTCAGTATCAGATGTCAAAGTCATGGGCACGGTTGGTTGTGTGATCCGTGTAAGAATTGGTATATGGGTTGTAAGACAGGCTGCTACCAAGACCGGAGGTTCCGTTGCTAGCCTGTGGGAACGTCGGTGTGGAAGCTTTGGTATCGACTCCGTAGGTCTGATAGCTGAAAGGCGCGAACGAGGTGAAGCCGCTTCCGGTCCGAATGTACAGGGGGTTGACACTGCCGCTGCTAATACTGGCCTGCGTCTGGAAATAGGGCTGGGTTGCATGGCCGGAAACATGAGTTGAGAACGGAGATTTTTCAGGCCCTCTCAGAGAAATATCGTAATTATGACTATGTGCAAGAGACTTGGGCGTTGGTGAATTGATGCTGATGTTGGAACTCAGGGGTTGGAGAGCCGGACGGCGGAGTTCGAAGCTGGACGACGTTAGAAGCCAAGCAAATTCTACCTGATCTACAGACAAACCTCGAATCTTCCAAAAGATTTCCAGTAGGGTCTACAATGTATTAGAGAGGGGGTTTCTTATAGTAGCAGCATTCACTTACCCCGTTCGAGCGCATCTCGGAAGACGTCATAGCTGTCAACCGGACCATGAATGCTGGCATCGCCACGCACGTGGCTACGAGCTGCAGGCTTCATGTGTTCGCTGTCTTCGTCATCTATTGCAGGATTTGAGTTGATATCCTTCGACTTGGAACTCTGCTTGATCCGGGCGATTCTAGCGGACGATCGAGTTGGTCGAGTCTGACGGGTCTGCCGAGGCTGAGCAGAGCTGGTGGTAGCCGAGCTACGACGAGCCTTCTTCTTGGTGTTTGCCTTGTCTTCTTCCTCGAACTGGCGATCCTATTGTGAGACCTAGTCAGTGACGGGGAATATGAGCCGGGAGGAGAGGAGAGGTTCAAATACAGGGCTGCCTTCAACAGAGGGACTGTCGTAGATATCACGCGTTCGCTGAAGCTGCAGCCCCCCTTCGCCGGTCCACACAAACTCTGTAGGCTCAACGCTGTACGACGTCTCTTCCATGTGCTTCAATACAGACTCGTCCTTGCGCTGGTTCCGCTTGCGTTTCTGGTCCTCGTTGGCCGAGTCGAAAAGACCCATCCCCGGCCACCTCACGCCCTTCAACTTGCTTGTGTCGTTTCCTTCATCGCCACATTCAGTAGCGTTCTCTGAAGCGGGGGCACTCTCCGTTGTGACTGTGTCAGAAGCCGAGGGCCATCTTTCGTACTTTACTCTCACCAAATTATCCGGAGATGCCGATGCTGAGTACTCGTTGTTGTTCTTGAGCAGTGCAGCATGGTAGCCAGGGTGAATAATACCATATTCCTGACGAGGGCTGTGTATGTGTAGTAGAGCAGCATTGGGATTCAGGTGATCGTTCTGCCAATGACCGATGACAGGACTGGAGCTGACATACTCTTCTGGCTCGGCCTTGAGGTCTTCAACGTCACGATTAACGGGCACTTGGATCCGAGATTTGGTCTGGCGGCTCCTGGTTAGCTATTAGAACGCGGGCAGATGTAGCCACGACCTACGTTGGCGGCGCCTGCAGGCCGTCCCCGTTTTCCCGTTGGCTTCTTCTGGTCCTTGGCTGCCATGCGACTGGCCAATAAAGTTCGGATCCCATAACGCTCGTACCACTCCTCATAACGACCGAGAGTCTCACGAGCAGTCGCATCGGAGTCCGCCTGAACCTCAGTCTTGAAGCGGTGTGAAAGATGGGTCTTTGATGCGATGTGTGTCAGGAGATGGGAGACATCGGAGAAGCCGGGCTTCCTAGGACAAAGTATGCACTTGAGAGGAATGGGCTCCGCGGCCACTGCGCCCGCCTGTGCCTTCTCGTCCATGATCTAAGAAGGAAAGTCAGCATCCAATTCCGGGGAGCCTTAGGGTGGGTGCAGAAGGAGTCTGGGGGCCAGTACCCGATGGCAACTGGGCTGTGTATTTCCAAAATTGCTCCTAGCAAGTAAACATCGGGAGACAAGCAGAAGGGATTTCCCGGGGTGGGTACGAGCCGGCCTCAATGGAGGTGCAAATCTTGAAACCCAGGTACGGTTCTGTCAAGTGGAACGGAAGCAAAGCACAAGAGAGAGAATATGGGATCGGTGGTAGGAGGAACCAATCTGGTCCGATTGCCGCCGATGACAAGGAAAACCAGACTTACTTAAGAAGGCGAGACTTGAGCTGCAAAGCCTAATGGCATGTGATGGATGACCTTGATTCTGTCGGTCTGGTCCTGGTGATCGGACGGCAATTGTTTTCCTAGAAGGAGCGACACGAAGAGGGCTGCCGAAAGACCAGCCGGAAGGCGGGCTGTACTGAACTAGAATTGGGACTGTTTGGACACAGAGTTCATAGAGGAATGAGGGGCGATGGTGCGCTCAGAGACTAGACGAGGTCTAGACGATACTAGGAAAGGGTTCAAATGGAAGGAAGGAAGAAAGGAGAAGGAGACGATAACCGGAGGTTCGGGACGACGACGTGTGAAAACTATCGGCCGGGTACCGGGGCGAGGATCAGATGCAGGAGAGGAGGAGATTGGGGAGGAAAGGGCGGCAGCTGGGGGGGAAAAGACGTGACTACAGACGGACACGGTGAATGAGCGTGAGTAGGAAAGAGTAGAGAGGCAACCGCCCGTTTTTGCCTGACCGAAGTGGCAGGAGCGATGCTGGGTCTTTCTAGACCGATTCAACTCTGCCTCTTTTTACCTGTCGGGTACTTGTCACTTCCACACAATGAATACACATGATAGAATTGAGTGTAGCTAAAATGATTTTTTTTTCTAAAAAAACACCATTTACCCAAACTTATCTGAAAGGTCATGTTCGCTGACATCCAGGCCGTTATGCTCCTACATGACAGGACATGGCGTTCAATACTTTGGTTTTCTACCTCTTTTTCTTCTTTTTTTCTTCTTTAAAAACAAGAGAATCGGGGGTTAGCATGTCCACCTTAAATGCCTTCCCCCCTTTGCGATGCTGATACAAGTCGAACATCTATATATAGCCAATGGGTGATATTTCCCTTTTCTGCTCGATTGTAAAACGCTGGCTAGAAATTATAGAACAACCATATATAGTAACACTTGCACGGTGGTTCTGGTTTCCATGGGCGTGATTGAACGCCTAGCAATGGTGGTGTTCATTGTTTAAGTGACCTTGCCTTCCATCAACTTTTGTTGACAAAAGTGGATCTCACCTCAGGGGTAAGGCTGATGTTGGTATCGGGAAGGGAGAGGAGGTCGATATTACAAATTAATGCGCAAGAGCTACGAAAGCGCTCCAGTCAGGGGCCTTATACATCTCGGAGGGCAAGTTGGACGAAGTCGTATGTATTTTCATGAGGTTGGCCCGAAGATTCGCTCGATGGTAGCCTTGGGCATGCAGTAAACAGGGTCGACCTCCTCCAAGCCGGGATAGCCGAGCAGGCTCAGGCCTGTGATGCCAAATACAGTGTGGAAGACATCCACCATGTTACCGGGTCGATCGGAGATGCCGCCTTTCTCTGTATCCTGGCACTGAAGTATAAACCGAATGAGCGCGTCACGGTCGATCCAGCGCGTCTTCCCGAGCACCTCCATGCTGCTCAGCACCCACCAGCTGTAGCAGACATCCTCCTTCTTCTCCGGGCGGCCATTTAGGCCACCACCGGGGATCTGGCGCTCGCTCAACCACCTGCTAAGCCTGTCCTCGTCGATGAGCTCCTTCCTCCCAAGGATGGACAGCGAGCCGACGCATGTATAAATCTGCGCGGCGTGTGACTCGGCGCCTGGATGCGCCCCGTATCCGCCATCAAAATTGGCGCATGATACTATGTAATCCGCGGCCTTGGCCGTATCGGAGAGATCCAGGCGGCCGAGGATAGAGAGGACGATGAGACTGCAAAATAGGAACCTGGTATCCTCCTCGCCCCATTCATCGCCAGCGAAGATGCCCGTCTCCCGGTTCTGGAGACCTGCGACGACTAGCGCAGGATCGTTAGCACTGTGTAGCGGAGGAGGGATGGGCGCTAGAGAAGGGACGTACATTCGCATACTCGCGCCTTGCCCTTTCCTCGCGTTTCGAGCTCGTCGAGGGCATCGATCATGGCCAAGATTTGCACGGCGCTGGCAGTGGAGTGGACGTGTGCATCGTGGCCAGGCGCCGCTCCGAAGCCGCCGTTGTCTTGCTGACAAGACAGGACAAAGTTGATGGTTTCCTCCCGAGGTAAGGCCTCGGGATGGCGGAGGATGTGGAGAGCTGTGAGGCCCCAGTAGAGGCCGTTCATCCGCAGGTGCTCCGTCAGCCAATATTCGTATTCGTCCCTCTTGGTGTCTAGACTCTGAATGTATTGTACGTGGGCCGCCGTCGCGAACTGCAGCTCGTCGGGGAGCTTCTTCATGCTCTCAGCCATGGCTTGGCGTTGGCTTGTTGCGAGCTTGGTGACGGGATCTGCAGCCTGGCGACGCGCGGAATGGTGAGTGAGGTTTCGCACTGGGTGCCTCGCGAGGCTGACGGGACGACTCCGTAAGGCAAGGTCTGGAGCGGGCCTATGAGGGGTGAGACGGGCTTTGGCGGGGCTTACTATGGGTCCATAGGCAAGTACCTACCCCCTCCACCCGCCAGGTTCCTTACTGAGTTTGCAGGAAAGAAACTCGGGCGATAGGCTAAGCCAAACCTGGCATTAGTTATAGGCACAGTATATGTACTGCACCAACCTACGAGACAGAGATGCTTCGCCTCGACAATTATCTGCTGGAGCGAACATGGTTGTACATTTGATGCCAGACACCATATCGACTCGGCGTACTCATTATCAGCCGGATTAGCCTTGGCAAGCTGCCTAGGGGCAATTGTTCGAACATTGCCTTCAATCTATCTACAATAAGTCGCGGCCGCGGATGGGCGGGGCTGGACTGGGACTGGACCGGGGATCGGCTGAGGATGCAGCACAATCTCTGATGCCATCTTGAAGTGCGCAGCTGCCAGCCCGGCCTGCACTGGGGGTTTATACAGTCGTGTAACTACATTGCCGGACGGGCACTCACCCCAAAGCCTCTCTGCTTCCACGCCAGAACGTTGAGCGTACCTCCGGATTCGGAGCAGCCTCGGGCGGGATGTATGCACATCCAAATTCAACCTTTTGAAACACGTCTCTAAAACGGTTGATATTCGATAACCACTATATACTGACCGCTTCTTTTCCAGGAAGGACAGGGCGTTTGCTCCATGCAATGTGCTAGTTGCACTAGCTTGCCCTGGGGCCGCGGCTGCGACATTTCCAAGCTAGATATTTTCGTGGGTTGGTGGCTAGACAGGTAGTTGGGTGTGGTAGGGAGGGCGACAGTATCGATTGCCACAGCTAGACCTAGGGGAATCACATGGTGCGCTTGCATGCTGCATTCGTGCGATGTACTCCACCGGGTTGCAGTACCGGCAGCACCACACTTTCGCGAGATCGGTATCGAAGGGGAACGGCAGATGGACGAGCGACGGCGGACAAGGCCGGATTCAGGAAGAGGGTTTTTTTTATTTTTATATATAAAAAAAGGAGACGGTCTCCTCGCAGTAGTCTGGGGAGCGACGAATGAACGTCTCTCTCAACACCAGCCACACGTCTCCTTGGCACCGTGATCGACGCCGGGAAGAGGAGGAAACAAATTGCACCGGAGATCTAGATTGCGCGATCCCGAAGGGGGCTACCCCGGCTGGCCCGGATTGCCCAGGGGCCAGGGGGTTGAGCTTAGGTCAGGTAGCGACTCGCCCTCTCCCGAAAAAAAGAAGAAAGCAGAGAAAACATGGCAAGCATATCGGATTATGCCAATCAATGTTGGGTGCGGCTGTGGCACGCGAACTTTACCAGACATCTGGGCTCCTGGCTCGCTGGCTCACTGCGGCTTGACAGGCTGGAGAAGGTTCTCCTCATGAGGGCGGACTAAGACCCGAAAGGCGAGTTTCAGACCCAACCTGTATCCCTGGCCAATCCTTGTTGCGGCATGGTCGGTGTGATCAACCGAGACAGGCAGATTGGAGATAAGTCGGTGGCAGGTGACTGTTGCTCAGCGCATTGTTGCCTGGCAGTTGAGTATTGTCATTTATGGGTTCGCTACGGGTAAGCCCGAAGTCCATGATGCAATTTCGACGCCGAGAAGCCATGGGGAGATTTGTTATTTGCTTTCGGAGAATGTCTAGGCCCCGGGGTGAAGGGGAGCAAGTAGGTCCAGAGAGACTGTGAGGCTTACCAGGCCACGGGGCGGGGTTTGGCTTTGGGTCTTGGCCGTGGGAGGCGGGAGACTGAAAGCAATTGAATAAAAAAAAGCAAGTCTGAGTGCTTGTGCACTTCGGATTGACTGGGGGAGCGATGGGGCAGTCGAAGGCGCAATGTGAGGGGAGGAGTGGCCATTCGGCAGTTACTAAAAAGCACTGGCAGTGGCGTTGTGACAAGCCTCCTAGTTGGCGGACTCGGGGGCTTGCACTGTCCCAGCATCTGCTTAGTGGCAGGAGCAGGAGAGCTAGGAGCAGACGGGAATGGTCGAGGAGCTCTGAGATCTTGGGATATCGTGGCGGTAGCGCGAGGTCGATTTTAGCGAAGTGCCCTGAGCTCGGGTCGCTGCCATTCGTCCGCCATCCCCAACCCCAGCTCTCCTGGATCCTCACTGCTATATCAAAGCCGACCTAAAGACGTAGGTATTTACAGTAGTGCGCACCAAAGGTAGGTTGAGCACATCTCAGATATCTACCGGGGGTCGAATCTTCAATACCGAAAGGGAAAAGAGCCGAAGGAGACAGAGCACCGAAGCCAGGGGTCTTCTTCTGGCTCTGACTGATGCGCCCTTTCGACCGCACCATCATCCCACATCTTTTTCCCTCCTTTTTTGGGCTGCAACCCGGTCGTCCCTCTCAGCATCGTCACCACCACCACCGCCGCCACCACCTCCTCCTTCTCCTCCCATCGACGCCCTCGTTTCTCGGCGCGCAATCCCGCCGCCGTCACCGTCGGCAGGCTCGACCGAAACCGCCGACCACCTTCGCCATTGGCACATCGCGTTCGAGTGTGCTGTCCTCGACAAGCCGGCGTTTAAGCAAACCCAGTCCGTACCACTGTACCCCTGATAGCCCAGCTGTTTCTGCAAACAGGCTGGTGCGCGGCCAAAACGTTTCAGAACCTCCCCTTCTGGAACCTTGGAACCTTGGAAACTGGGACCACGCCGCCGAGGCACAGTACCACGTAAGGGTACGCCCTGCTCTAAGTGCCAGCCTCCTACCTTTCAATCCCCTGCCAATCTGCACAGTACGGAGCAGGGGACACTACGCGGAAACAGTTGTGCCTCCCTCTCTGCACTCTGTGCAGGAATGACGGCCTGCAGACGGTCTGCATAGCACCGCACCCGTCAAACACCCCGGGCATTGCGCCCGCCTGGCGCAGAGACGTGTGGACTAGAACGGGGCTGCGGTCTTAATTTTTCTTCTTCTTCGTTCACCTGGAATTCACTGTCGCTTTAGCAGCCAGAACCCCCCGGGTTGAAGGCCGAAGACGAAGTGGTTTGACGGAGCAGCAGTAGGCACGATAGTGGTCCCCGCCTGGCCCACTAGCCCCAGGTCCCCGCTGCCAAAATAGACGCCAGGCAATCCTTGAATCTTTGGGCGGGCAATTGAGCGCGGCCCTGGGCGAAACTCACATCGTGCACGACCCCTTTTGCATGGGTTGCAGGCCCCCCCCCATCCAACTCGCGAACCCCTAGAATCATCGATCGACACGAGACCCGACTGTGCTGCAGCCTCAACGCCGCGATCTCAGACCGTACGTTGGCGCTGTGTCGGGTGCTTGAGTTCTCGCAAAACCTCAGGTAACTTTGCCGGAGCCCCGGGCCCCAACGCAAGGTGCGCAAAAGAAGGCGACGATCGCGCCGCGCTAGCCACAGAGCCCTCGTCGACCCTCTCGCTCTCTCCGCCTCCCCCCCCCCCCCCCTGATAGGACCTCCTCGGCCTCCCACCACCTACTTGTCACACTGTACACAGACTTTTGCCTTGGCCGATTTATCCCTACCTTTCTCCTACACGCTTTCTCGCCTACCTCCGTCCTCCGTGCTTCTTTGGGCTGGCCACCCATCTGTCGCAGAAATCCAATCTGCCTAATTTGCCCGGACGCAGCACAGTGCCTGCGCACGAGACAGCTTGCCATTTCTGCGGCACGCTGCGAATCAGGAACAGGCCCATTATACCCAGGGACCGCCATTAGCTGGTACTGGTCGCGCTGACCGGCTTGGCCGACTGCTGAGAGAGATGGGACGTAAGACGGCACCGCAACCGTTGGCTCTGGGGGATCCCATACCCTCGGGTGGCGACCTGCGCGCTGGTGAAACTCTCCCCGTCACCTCACCTTCAGACTCCAAGTCGCCCAAGTCCCCACGCTCGCCCTTCAGGTTCGGCCAGAAGAAGACCCAGGCTGGTGGAGGAGCAAAGCAAGGCCTGCAGCAATCTGATGTCCCGGCGCCAGCAGACCAGCAGCAGCAGCAGTATTGGGCGTACCAGCAACAGCAACAACAGCAGTACAGCCCCGGCGGCACGCAATTCCCCCAAATATCATCCAACACCCAACCGCCTCTCCAATCCCCCACTCATCAACCACAACACCAACCGCCGGTGCAGCAGCAGCAGCAGCAGCAGCAGCCGCCCCAGCAGCAAAAGCCGCAGCACAGTCACGGCCACGGACACGGCCGCCAGCGCCAGGACGAGGAGAAAGCGTCGAAGTCCGGCTTCTTTTTCAACTTCAGCAAGGCGGCTCGGTCCTCGGACCGCGTTAACGTCCACCAGCACACGGACTCGAGAGGTGAAACTATGTCAAGAGATACCGATCTCCCGGTAATGACAAAACAGTATACTAAGCATTCAGGTACGAAGAGACCAGACCATGCCCAACGCTTCGGTCACGCACCTTTCAACCCCCTTACCCCCCCCTCCCTTCGGCACGCACCCCACCACACGAACAAAGCACCCCTCAGCCAAGCCCGCAGCTCTACTCCGCTCGCCTTTGAATTACCAACGGCCTGGCTAACAGTTTCTGCGCTCAAACCTAGATTCGTCTTATCCAGACCACGCAGTGCAAAAGCCTGTCCCGACCTTCCCCTCTAAGACCGATCTGTCGCTGTCCTCTTCCATTGACTACGATCCTTCCACGGGTGCTTCCAAGAAGGGAAAGCCAAAGCCTTTCACTCTTCTTACCCGATCGAGGTCGATTAAAGACAAAGACCATCAAGGCGCCGACGACTCAACGGACGCTCCGGTTAGGATCACCGAGCCCGAGAGAGCGCATACAGCTGCGCAGGCACCTCTTCGAACCGCCCCCATCCAGGCACACGATCGTTCGTTCCGAGATATGATGTCTTCGGCGGTGCGGAACCATTCGGCCGACAGGTCACAGCCGCGGGACGAAAAAGAGCCCAGCAGAGCCCATGCGGGCTATCCAAAAGAGAATGGCGGCTCGACCTTCTTCAGCAGCTTCAAGGCTTCGTCAAGCAAGGCCGCCACCATGCTCGGAAAGGGCCTGTTTGGCAACAACGCGCGGGGTGGGGCCTCGATGGAGAAGGAACCGGCCGTGGACGACGAGCACTATATACTCAAGGTGATCAATCTACCCCTCATTGAACAGACACGCCGCACTCGGATATCCAAGAGACTAGAGGATTCGCGCGACAAGACCGAGTTCTGGATGCCAGCTTTCCCATGGAGGGCCATCGACTACTTGAACTACAAGGGAAGCGATGTCGAGGGACTGTACCGCGTGCCAGGGAGCGGACCTCAGATTAAGAAATGGCAGCGCAAGTTTGATGAAGGTTAGCAACTCCTGACCCCGGCTCTGGACACTCGCTGTGCTCCGTTCCTCCATAATTTGATAACCACACATGATGCTAACCCTTGCTCTAGAGGGCGACGTGGACCTGTTCCAGCAGGACGACCTTTATGACATCAACATCATTGGTTCCATGCTGAAGGCATGGCTGCGTGAGCTTCCTGATGAGCTGTTTCCCAAGGAGGCGCAAGACAGAATCGCACGGGAATGTGTGGGCGCCGAGACGGTCCCGCCGCTGCTCATTGAGGAGCTGTCGAACCTATCTCCCTTCAACTACTACCTGCTCTTTGCCATCACCTGCCATCTGAGCCTCCTCCTGGCGCATTCCGACAAAAACAAGATGGACTTTCGGAACCTATGCATCTGCTTCCAGCCCTGCATGAAGATTGATGCATTCTGCTTCAAGTTCCTCGTCTGTGACTGGCGCGAGTGCTGGAAGGGCTGCAAGAACGAGGCCAAGTATATCGAAGAGGAGTATTCACTCTTCGACTCGCCGCCCCCCCCTGGCATGGGCAGCAGCGGTGGCAAGAGCGCTAACGGAAACGGCCACGCCAACGGCAACGGGAGCAACGGTAACAGCAACAGTAGCAGCCGTGCTGGGGCTACCACCCCGAGTGAAGACCGCCACGACGACCGTCACGCCACGCCGGATAGCCGGCACCATCGAAATGGCGGCACCGGCGAATCGAAGGGTCGGCTCAGGAAGAAGGCTGCGGCCGACAACAATAGCGTTGATACCACATCAACCATCTCGACCACCCTCACGATCAACAGCGAACGTGAGACGCCACCACGGGGTTCGGGAGACCTCCGTCCCTTATCCCCCATTAAACCACTGTCGCCGCTCGGCTTTTAGTCGTGCCCGTTCCGCTCGCTTCTGCGCTTGCGCGCGTTCCACCTCTTAATCCCGACGATAATGCCGAGGCATACTTCGCCCATGTACATGACACGCGCTGTTACGTTGACGATATGATGCCTTTGACGACTTTCTCCCTTCTAGCCGGCGTGAGTCGGCATGGCAGCCTCTCCCTGCGACTCAGCACTGTTGGCCCACCTCACCGATCGAGCCCCTCAATGGCGACGACTCTGGCGGCGAACACAGCGTATCATGTTTTGACCGTTGTTGCCTCTCTTTTATTTGCTTTCGCTCGTCTCCTTCTTGCTCACGATTCTCACCATCCGCGCGCCGAGCAGTTGGTTTTCTTTGCTTTCAATACCCCCACATAGCATCTGGAGCCTTTGAAGTCCGCGCGCTACGTACATTCGAGATCACCAAGATTCTGCTTTTACCGAGGTATACACCTTCTACTTTTCGAGAGATGTGGATAATAGAGGGAAGTCAAGCTTTGAATACCCGGACCACCATATTCCATATGCGTAGCTCTGTTAGCTCTGAGCTACGGCTTCTCGTTTGGAAGTTGGCACTGAGGGGAGGGGAAAGGGGGAAGGGGAAAGGTTCACGAACTAGGATAGGGTCAGCATCCATGCGAACTGAGTGTGTTCCGTCGGCCAAAGCCTAAAGATAGGCATACTCCCTAACGAAGACCTCTTGTCGGACGAAGGAAGAAGGACTTGACGACATGTCCCATTCTCCATGTACAATACAGCGAGGGGGTGGGCAAGGGGCAGACGGGAGGGCAAACACCGTACCCGTCCCTCCGTCCACTCCATGATGATAGCGCAAACCTAAAAAGGTCACGGTCGGTTGGACCTGGTATTACTGCAGTGATTTGCTGCTCCTATCTTCCGAGCTGGCTCGCGTTTTGGTGGTCTTGTGAGCCTAAATTTGCGGTCTCTTTTCTCTACGCGACGCCCCATAACCGATTGATACAAACGACAGAGCTTCCCTCCCATGAACGCCGTGATGCATCACCCAAGCCCGTAAGCCATGCCGCCTCCCAAAGCAACCAAATGACTACCTCTCCTCTGCCCGCCGCAGGTTTCTCCTTTGCAGACGCTCGTTCCGCTTGACGTTGTCCTTGCGCTGCCGTCGACCATCGCCCCGCACACTAGTGCCTTCCTTACGCTCAGCCTCTTTTTTCATGTCAACTTCGATGATGGGCTCCTGTTCACCGGCCTTGTTGGCGCCCTTGTATCCCCACTTGCGCTCCCAGTCGCCTGTCTTCTCGCTGTACTGCAGATTCCGGCGCTGCTCGCGAGTCTTGGGCGCGATGCCCTTCTTCTTGGCGAACGCCTGCCACTTGGTCTCGGCCTTCGGCGTTGGGACGGGCTTCGCCCGCGGAAGTGGTGTCGAAACGGCTGGTAGGGAGAGCAAGACCCCCTCGGTAGAGGAGGTGATGGTGCAGGTGGTGAGTAGCCTTGGCGGAGGGAGGGGATGGTTAGGTCAAGAACGGACGGGCAGCAGGCGTTGAAGAGGAAAGTGCTGCTCACTGGTTGATGAGCGACTGGGCCGAGTCCCTTGCTGTCGCCTTAAGGCTGTCCTCCTTGTCTGACTGGTCCAGCTGGAGCGGGTTGGGGTCGTTGGCGAGGAGGAGGCCCTAGGTCTGGGTTAGAAATTGTGCCATGGGCAAGGGGTTAGAGGTTGGAGTTCTGCGGACTGACCAAATCGAAATAGTACGGCGTTGGTCGCTCCACGGCGACCTGTAGTTTTTTCTTTTCGGGAATTGCCATTTTTGTTTCTGCGTCTCTGGAATACAACTCTTCGATTGCAGGTCTCGATAGGCCGGATGTTACTCCCGCGGGATCGTCTCGCCGCCTGTGAAGTCTCAATTTTTGGCGGTGTCGCGCGGCGAATTGTGTGGAGGGGATTGTCCCATTGGCTCGGAGGACGAATCGCTGCACCGCTTTCCACGAGTGGCCCGTGCTGGAGCAGGCAAGTCTCCACTCGCGTGATTGTGGCAGGCGCGACCGAGTTAGAATTTCTTCGTGACGCTGGTGCTGGGTTCCCAGGGACTTCTCTCAGCTCCAATTGACCACTTCTCCACAACCACGATGCAATAAGGCTGCCGCCATTCTGACGCAGTGAGAAGCACAACTACACAAAGGCGATGTCGGCCACCAATTGCTTGAGGTGCCTGGTGCGGCCCTCACCCGCCGACGCGGTGCAGCGCCGACTTGCCGCCCTCGCCATCAAGCCTTTGCCCTCGAGATCCATGTCGACCAGCTCTGTGCTGCTCGCCGCAAAGTCAACCCCTAAGAAGAAGACCGCTGTACCCTCACGTAACGTGCCTAGCCGACCGACACGTCAGAAGAAGAACTTCAAGAAGAACGCCCAACAGGTTGATCGAGGAAGGCCCCCTGCGCCAGGAGAACGGAAGGCTTATAGGAAGCGTATCCTTCTGAGCAACAACAATGCCCTCCCTGTGAATGGCCTAGTTGAGGTCACTAGAGACAGTCTGGCCGATCCCGCCAGCGCAGGCAAGGTTTTCGCGCTCTCCAACGAAGTCGTCGACCAGCTGCGCGCCATCGAGGCATTCAAGACTACCCAGAGCTGGGGCATGTTCCGGCAACCGTCGACGCTTGTGAGAGCTGAGACCGCAGAATTGGTGCGCCGGATGGAAGATGCTGTTCAGAAGCAGGAGACATTGAGGTTGGTGCTCACGGGGAGCCGAGTCTCCGGGAAAAGCATGCTACTCCTACAAGCCATGACCCACGCCTACCTGAACAATTGGATTGTGTTCAACGTACCGGAAGGTTCGCCTCTTGCCTCGAGTCATCTGCTTTTGAATCCAAGCCCATGCTGACCATCCTGTTAGCCCAGGAGCTCACGACCGCCTGCACTGAGTATGCCCAGATCCCTGCGACTGACCCGCCGATCTACATGCAGCATGCCTATGCTCTCAAGATGATCCAGAGCATCCGCAAGGCGAACCAGTCTGTTCTGGAGGAGCTCAAGACGGTCCGCCCCCACCCAGACCTTTCACAGCACGTTCCTGTGGGATCGCCCCTGTCGCAGCTGGCTGGAAACGCGAAGGAAGCCGACAGCGCCTGGCCCATTTTTCAGGCGCTGTGGCAAGAGCTTACCCTCAAGGGCCACGGCCGCCCGCCGATCCTGTTCTGCCTCGACGGCCTCACCCATATCATGAAGATGAGCGCCTATCGTTCGCCCACTTTCGAGCTCATCCACTCGCACGACCTGGCACTCGTTAAGCTCTTCAACGACTGCCTCGCCGGGAAGCCAGACATGCTGCCCAACGGAGGTGTCGTTCTTGGGGCTACGACTCGGGGCAACGCGCCGCGCTCCCCAAGCATGGACCTCGCGCTGCGCCAGCGCGAAGCACAGCAGATGGGTACCGAGGTGCCACAGGAAGACCCGTACTTCCGCCATTATGACTCGCGTGTTAAGGAGGTCCTCAAGACTGTCGAGGTGATGACGGTCGCGGGTGTGAGCAAGAGCGAGGCTAGAGCCATTATGGAGTACTGGGCTGCGAGTGGCATACTCAGGCAGACGGTAGACGAGAAGACTGTGAGCGAGAAGTGGACCTTGGGGGGCAATGGCAATATCGGGGAGATTGAGCGCGTGTCACTGCTCACGATGAGGATCTAATCCATTGTATAGCATGTAAAAACCCTGTCCAAATCCCAATGTAGAATATCAACCCTCCCTGGCCCGTTTTGAAATGACCCTGCTGCATCTGAAGGAGCAGCCTGCGCTCGGGGCGCGCTGCTGTAAAGCACCAAGTGACTGTACCTGGTGAGCCCTAGGTCTATACATACGTTGGGAATACCAGAGCATCCCCCGGTCTGGCGGTGCTGATTGTGCGCTCTATGCCACTCGCCGGTTCTCTCGATTACATTCATTTGAACTGTCACATTATGAAGCTACACGGCGGGAGCATTAATCTTCGTTTTTCCTCCAATATGGCATCCTATGGCCCTGGCCACCTGCATCAAACAATAACGTCTACTAATCGCATACCCGAGTATCAAGTTCGGTTACCTATGAACGCCAGACCACTCAATGTGCAGACACACAAATGCACAGCCAGGCAAACAAGACAGTCATGCTATTCCTTGCCAATAAAAGCACCATGGCTGTCGCCCTACTCATCATCGCTCTCCTCCCTCTGGTCGTTGCTGGCCGTGATGAAGACCAGGCGGGTTCCATTGCCCGCAGTCTGCCAAATCTGTTGGCGGCCATTAGTTTTCGTTCAAAGCCCATGTCAAAGCTCATAATAGACCTAGAAAGTCCACTTACGTCAAGTTCAGTGTATTCCTCCAATGCAGACAACCACTGGTCTTCGGTAAAGCCCTTCCCGATCACTCTCTCCTTGACCTTGCGCATGCTGAGCTCGACTCCATACTCCTCGTCCTCATCCTCTGCGTCGTCCGGTCGGCAAGCTCCACTGTCAGCGAGGCTGCGCACCAGGTTGTAGATGCGAGAGCTGGCGTTTTGTGTGCGTCGGTTGCCCCGTCCATCGTCGCCCTGCAAGCTTTCCTTGCTCGCCTCGATGAGGCGCAGGGCCTCGTCGACGTCCTCCTGGATAACCTTGTTGCCAAAGCGGAGACGGGCAAGAGCCTGCGCCAGGCGCACCACGCCAAGCAGAGTACGCGGGGTCGCGTGGCCGAAGTTCTGGTTCGTCCTCTCGGCCTTCTTGTGCTGCTCGCGGATCCGCACATAAGTCTTGGCCAGGTACTCGAGAGTGCGCTCGTCCAGGACGGGGCGATAGGTTCGCGCTTGGGCGATGTACGCGCGCACTTCCTCGGGCGAGAAGACGATCGAGGCCTGGCGGTCACCACCGAGGTCGAGGTCCGGGTGCCGGCTGTGCATGTGCACGTATGTAACGTGCTTAGCCAGCTGACTGTCGTGGTCGCGGCTGGGATTGTCGAGCAGGAGGAACATGACGTCAAAACGAGAGAGCAGAGCAGCCGGGAGATTGATGTTTTCGACGGCCGAGAGGCGCGTATTGTAGCGACCATATAGAGGATTCGCCGCCGCGAGGATCGAGGTTCGTGCATTCAACGTCGTGCTGATGCCGGCCTTGGAGATACTAATGGTCTGCTGCTCCATGACTTCGTGGATGGCCGTCCGGTCGTTCTCGTCCATCTTGTCGAACTCATCGATACAGCAAATGCCGTTGTCGGCAAGCACGAGGGCGCCGCCCTCGAGGACCATTTCGTCCGTGACAGGATCGCGCATGACGGCGGCTGTGAGACCCACACCGGAGCTACCACGACCGGAGGTGTAGACACCACGGGGTGCGACCTTGGAAATGTACTTGAGCAGCTGGGACTTGGCCACACCAGGATCGCCCATCAGGCAGATGTTGATGTCGCCACGGATGCGCATACCGTCGCCGACTTCCTTCGTAACGCCGCCAACGAGGAGGAGAAGCAGCGCCTTCTTAACATCCAAATGCCCGTAGATTTCTGGCGCAATCGACTTCGCTAGCAGCTCGTAAACGGTGCCGTCTCGGCGGTATTGATCGATCCTGCGGACCAGCTTGGGGTCGATCGTCATTTGGGAGTACGCCTTCTTGTGCTGGCGGATGTGGTGCGCCTCGAGGTATGTGTCCGTGAGGAGACCAGCGCGCATGGCCTGGAAGCCGGTGTAAGGGGTAGGGAGGAAGACACCGGCAATGTCGACAACATCGCCTGGGTTCATCCTGCGCACCTGGCTGCCGTAGCAGAGAACCGTGAGGGTTCGCGGGATCTGCCCAATGGGCACCTGCTCAGCCAGCTCCTGAATCTTGACCTCCTGGAAGGGCAAGAACTTGGAAGCCCTCGTTGATGGGTGTAGCTGGCCCTTGGCTTGGTTCTCCTTACAATCATCGGATTGGCAAACGGTAAATGGGCTGTACTGCTTGTCCGTCACAGTCTGGAAGATCTCGCAGCCGCAGCGGTCACATGTGTAGGCGCTGACCTGGACGATGGGCTTGACATCAGCCACCCTGGTGGCGATGCCGCGGATCGTGATCAGGCGCCCTAGGTGGTCGCCGCGTACCTGGCGGACGGCCAGAGCCTTGACTGGATGCTCTTGGGTCGAGCTGCGAGGCTTGAAGACCAGCGTGTACCGGCGCGTCAGATGCGCGGGGAACTGGTCATGGAGAAGGCTTGCATCTCCAGTGACCTCGGCAGCCAGCTGCTGTTCGCGATTCCTAGCTTCTCGGCGGGCCATCAACACGTCGAGCACGTCGTCCTTGAAGCTGACATCGCTGCTTGGCGCGGGAAGCTTCGCATCAACAGCGCGCGAAAGAATCTCGACGTAGCGCTTGGCGTTGATCTCGATTGACTGGACAAGTTTCAAGCCGTTGTCGATGTCGCTCTCGTACTGGAAAATCTCAGTTAGCGCCTCCAGTGCCCACGTCTGGGTGCTCTGCCCCCCCCCGGGGGGGGGGGGGGGTGGCATTACCTGGGCGATATCGTCGAGGTCGATCACGACCTCGTTAACCTTCCGGTCAGCTACCTCTTGCAGCATGTCCTTGTACTTGTACCGGGGCGACTTCTTCCGCGCCTTCTCTTGTGCGCGTCGTTGTGCCGCCGTGTCGTCCTCGTCCATAAAGTCATACTCATCGCTAAGGTCGTCGTCGTCAATGGTGACGTTCCCGAGGTCGTAAGTGAGTTTCTCCTGCGGCGACATCTTGAAGTCGTCCAAAAACTCCTCGAAGGCGGCTGGGACGGTCTGGTCAGAACTAATTGACAGCTAGGGGAGAGAGAGAGCCAGGGGCTAGTGACTTACTCTGTTGCGCCTCATAGTTGACCGGCGCTCGGTACTGGAGGAGCGCCATCTTGAAGACTACGATCAAAAGCCTCTTTCTCCAACAAGGTCAGGACTGGATTGCGATAATCGATGATGGTGTTGTGCACAACAAGGAGTCTTGAGGAGGGGGGGAGGCGACGCGAAGGTGAAAGTGGGTTGTGAATGTCTGCGACGCTAAAAGGAGGGCCTTGCAGGGGCTCCTTAGGCGCTTGAAGTCTGGAGGCTGGGAAAACGCGTCCCTCGGCCAGGAAACGCGACTTTTTCGCGACCCCGCGACGGGGTCGTAATTAAAAATCGCTGACGGCTGTTTGCAGGTGGTGGAAGGCTTCTCCAGCCGGTGGCCGTCACTGTTTTTGAGCCTCGGCACATGCCAAACTCGGCCCGCCTGTGGGCTGCCCAGGTAGCAGCTGCCGGAGTGCGCAAGGGTTGTGCTGTGTGGGGTAGGCTTTGGAGCTCGGGTAGTCTGGACGACATCAGATGCGGCCAAGGCGCAGCTTCTGTCTTGTCAAGCGACTTGCTCCGCTGCTCTTGCTATGGTGAGGATTGCTCTCTCTCGGGCTTGGAATTGAACGCAATGGCTCCCAGAAAGAACTCGCAATCAACCGCCGCCGAAATTTCACTCGCGCGGCTAGAGAACTGCCTCGTCAACCTACCCTCGTCGCTCGTTTCCCTGTTGGTGAACGTGAACACGGTAAGCGGCTCCGTGCACCAAACCGGCAGCCAACAGAACTGCCTTAGATCAAAGCTGACCAGCCGAAATAGCCAGCGCAAAATGTCATTGTCGAACTCAACTATCGCGTTGCCCCCCCGGCCGGTGCCAGGGGCCAAGCTGCTGCCACAAGCTCGCAGCGATCCATCTACGTGGGGTGGACTGGCCTACAGAGCAAGCGCAAGCTCGCGCCTATAGTCGCCCGCGACGGCATCAATGGCTCGAGAGGCGGGCGAGACCAAGAGGTGCCGCTCGTGGAAATCGACTCGACCCTGGCTGGCGCGCTCGGGATTCAAGACGGCCAGAAAATCGTAGCCATCATCCACCTTGAGCCGCCGATAGCGACGACGATCAACATCGAGCCGCTCACACCGGAGGACTGGGAGATAATCGAGCTTCATGCAACCTTCTTGGAGCTGAATCTCCAGCATCAGGTCCGGGCGCTCCCGAATCCAACCTACAGCCCAACGCCAGGCGGCGCCCCTAACCCTCATCCATTGACTCTCCACCTGTCACCCACCTCCACCGCAAACATACGCGTCGTCTCGATAGAGCCAGCCCTGCCATCTGACGTTGCGTTTGCAAAGATGTCGCCCGATGCGGAAGTGATAGTCGCGCCCAAGACCAGGTCGAAACCGTCTCGCAGCAACAAGGACAGCAAGAGTGTGGGGAGCGCGTCGAGGAAGAGCGGCAGAAGTTCGTCGAGTACGGCGAGGAGAAAGAATTCGCGGGACGAAAAACGGGCTGCTCTGTTCCTTCGGGGCGTGGAACGAAAGTTCTGCGAGGAATGGTTCGACGACGAGGGCGCTATACAAGATCTCCGGGTCTGGGTGGATCGCGACTTGCTCCTAACGAAGGACTTCAAAGGCGTGAGGTGGGTGACGGTCAATGTGTTACGGCCCTCCGGGCTTCAGGCACCGATAGACCCCCAAAAACAGTCCGCCGAAGGTGAACCAAAGTCCTCAGCTAGCCTGGTCGCCGAGCTCCACGCATGGGATGACCCTCCTGATGGTCAAACCGCGGCTCTGTCTGCCCCTCTATGCGCCGCGTTGGGCTGCCAGGGAATCCTTGGTGGCGTGGTCAAGATTGAGCCAGCACCGCCTCAGGTGCCACGCAAGACCATTCCGGATGCTGACGGGATATCACGAGACTCGATTCTGAGCCTGAGGGTAATCCCTTTCATATCTTCTAGTTCGGTATCGTCCGGTTTAAAATTCGGCGGTGAGTCCAAGGCAGAGCGAGAGGAGGGTGTCAACCGAGTCAAGCACATCTATGGTTCTAGTCTGCTGCAGGGACCCCTGACAGACGGCCAGGTTCTCGGCCTGCATGATGGAAGAGAGTTCCCACGGGGCTGGGAAGGGGCCATCGTGCAGTTCGAGCTCTCTCCAGCGGTTTCTCACAACTTGGCAAAGGAGCCGGTGAATTGGATCATCGGCTCCGACTGGAAGTTGCCAATAGAGCTCCAACCACCTGTCACTCGGCCCCACTGGTTGACCGCATCGGACGAACAACGGTTCACCTCCCCTGACGACACTCTCGTGGGAATCGACTCGCTTCTTCAAGATCTCAAGTCGCATCTATCTCACATGTCATCTGTGCTTCTGACGGGTGGCCAAGGAGCTGGAAAGACCGCGGTCGCCAAGTCTGTAGCGGAAACGCTCAGGCGGACCGAACTCTATCATGTCTCGTACTTCCCCTGTACGCGGCTTGTCAACGACGAGAGCCGAGTCTCGACGATAAAGGAGACCCTCACTCGTCTATTCATGAGCGCAAGCTGGGGTGCAAGGATGGGAGGCAAGGCTATCGTCATTCTAGACGACCTTGACAGGCTATGTCCGGCAGAGACGGAGCTCCAAGTCGGTAACGAGAACGGGCGGAGCCGCCAAGTCAGTGAAGCCATCAGCTCCATTGTGAAACAATACTGCGGCAGCAGCAGCAATGTTGCGCTTCTCGCTACCTGCCAGGGCAAAGATTCGCTGCACAATGTCATCGTTGGCGGGCATGTTGTTCGAGAACTCGTCGATTTGAAGGCCCCCGACAAGGAGACCCGTAGGCGGGTACTGGACGCCATCACGAAGCAGAATACTGTCACCGAGGAGGAGGTGGAGAGGAAAGAAGTCTATGGAAGTCGCCCCACCACCGCTGACGGAAGCGCAACGGGCGATGAGGGAAATGCGTGGATGGACGGGGCAAGTCAGCATAGCACCCGTGCTCCCCAAAATGAAACGACCGGGTTTCTTCTCGATCCGGAACTGGACTTGCTGGACATCGCCGGTCAGACGGACGGCTACATGCCCGGCGACCTCCTGCTCCTCGTGTCTCGGGCACGGAACGAGGCGCTGATTCGCTCCGTGAGCGAGGAAGCAATCCTCAACGATGACGCCTCCGTCGTCAAACTAGGCCGCGCAGACTTCGACAGCGCTCTCAAAGGCTTCACGCCGGCCTCCCTACGCAACGTGACGCTACAGAGCTCTACCACCACTTTTGATTCCATTGGCGGTCTGCGAGAGACCCGGCGGGTGCTCCTCGAGACGTTACAGTATCCGACTAAATATGCACCTATCTTCGCCCAGTGCCCTTTGCGGCTGCGATCCGGACTTTTGTTATATGGCTATCCGGGATGTGGCAAGACGCTGCTGGCCAGCGCTGTAGCCGGCGAGTGTGGGCTCAACTTCATCTCGGTTAAAGGACCTGAGATATTGAACAAGTACATCGGTGCGTCGGAGAAGAGTGTACGTGATCTCTTCGAGCGTGCCTCCGCCGCCAAACCATGCGTTCTTTTTTTCGACGAATTTGACTCGATTGCCCCAAAGCGTGGGCACGATTCCACTGGGGTGACCGACCGGGTTGTCAACCAGCTCTTGACACAGATGGACGGCGCTGAGGGCTTATCCGGGGTGTACGTGCTTGCTGCGACGAGCCGCCCGGATTTGATCGATCCTGCATTGTTGCGCCCTGGACGCTTAGATAAATCCCTGCTCTGCGACTTCCCGAACCTTGAAGACCGCCTGGACATCATCAAGGCCCTGTGCAAGAAGGTCAAGCTCAGCGATGAAGTTCTCAGCTCCGAGGACGATTTGCTCGAGCTTGGTCGCCGGACCGAAGGCTTCTCGGGTGCCGATCTACAAGCTCTCGTGTCCAACGCCCAACTCGAAGCCATCCATGACGTGCTGAGCGATCGTGGTCACGACGCAGTCACAAATGGTACCCGTCGCGGCGCGACAAAAAAGTTTGCCTCGGCCGGTGCCACGCCGGGCCGCGACTTCGTCCAGTTCCGATACGGTGCAGACGAGGCTAACGCGGAAGCCGAGCGCCGCGCAAAGGCGGGTGCAACACGCTCAGCAGAACTTGCCGAGCAGGCGGCCATCTCGGCGAAGCTCGAAGGGATCAAGCTGGCAAGAAAGCGGGCACGGCAGGCCAGCAAGGCTGGAGCAGCAGGCGCTGCTGTGTCAACTGTAAGCGAGACGAAAGAGAAGAGCAGCGGACATGGCGAGGTGGTCATTAGCTGGAAGCATCTGGTTAAGGCATTGGAAGGGACACGGGCAAGTATTAGCATAGACGAAAAGAGGCGACTCGAACGCATTTACCATGAGTTCGTGGTTGGACGGAGCGGAGAGATGAGGGACGGGCAGGGCAGCATGGAGATCGGAGGGCGGAGTAGCTTGATGTGATTGTATGCAATGCGCGAGAGAAAGAGGGGGGGGGGGGGGGGATCAATCAGGGTGCCACGCATGGAACGTATTGCCTTGTCTGATTCGTGCTTTGAAACAAGTTCGCGGATGAGGCTCACATCTTGGCAAACCCCTGAGGAAGTAAACAAACCAAAGGCAAGCCTGTTGGCACATGGTTAACTACTGGCTAGCGCTGCTGTAAAGACTTCTTAACGTGTTATTAACGCCTCATATAGCGTAAAAGAATATCTACAAGCCTATGTATTGTCAACACATTAAGACAGCTGCCCAATGCTGAAAGCAACGCCGCACACCAGGAGCCCATGCATGCGCCGTATATCTCTAGCCGTGGTCCCAACAAGAGCTCCCTTCCACCGTATGAAAGTGGTCGTCTAGGAATACCAGATGGCTCATCGCTCTGCTCGTCATATCGTCTCATACTGCTTGACTGTAGTTCCCGCCCATCCTCCGGCGACCATACTTCCACCACTTGCGCGCCTCGTCGGCCCAGAACACAGTGCTACACAAGATAGCAAGCTTGATGAGATCGAACAGGCCCAACGCCTCGGTCTGGAATACCTCCTGTAGCCAGGGAAAGTAGATGACGAGGAGCTGGCCGGCCAAGCTTAGAGCGACAGCCCAGTTGAACAACGTGTTAGAAAAGAGGCCGACCTCGCCTCGGAGAACTGACTTGGATTCAGACCGGCAAGTCAGTGCGTTGAACATGTCGAAAAGCACGAAGCAAGTGAAAGTCATGGTCGTGTCACGGCGTGTCACTTCGCCATCCTCGAGCATTTCGTGCGTATACACGAGCATGGTAATGGTCATTATGATGGAAGCCGACTGCAGCACCCGCATGATGAGGGGCCGAGTCAGAGCGGGATCGTTCCGCGTCCGTGGAGGTCGGTTCATGACGTCCTTATCGACTGCCTCGACGCCAAGGGACTGAGCAGGGGGGCCATCCATGATGATATCTAAGTCAGGGTCAGTGATATGCAATTTGAAGAGCAGGCGGGATGCAACTGACTTATCCAAAGGATCTGCATGGCATTAAGCGGGGAGCGGAAGCCCAGGCATGTGCAGATCAGAACCAGAGACAGCCCAGCCGCGCTGGTGCTGAGTTGGAAGGTCAGGAAGTTTTGGATGTTGTTAAAGATGCCCTTACCCTCCTCAATCGCGTGGAGGATGGTTGAGAAGTCATCGTCGGTCAAGATCATGTCGGCCGCTTCCTTCGCGACGTCGGTACCGTGTCGCCCCATCGCGATGCCTATATCTGCCTTCTTCAAGGCCGGCGCATCGTTGACGCCATCACCGGTCATCGCCACAATGGCCCCCTTAGCTTGAAGGGCGTTGATAATCTTCAGTTTATGGTCAGGATTCGTCCGCGCAAAGATGGTGGTGTGCTCCATCGCTTCAGCCAACGCCTCGTCAGACATGTTATCGATCTCAGGTCCGGTCAGAACGGGTCTGACGCTTGTCTGATTGGCTGCATGGTCAACCGGCTTGGCGATCTCCATGCCGAGCTGCCTCCCGATCGCGACGGCTGTAGTCTCGGCGTCGCCAGTGATCATGATCACCTTGACCCGACCGCGCATCAATGTCCTAATCGAGCGGCCTACTCCTGGTCGTGGCGGATCACTCATTCCAACCAATCCAGCAAACGTAAGACCCCTGTACTGGTCAGAAACGCCGTGGCGAGGTGTGCCGTCTGCGGCGTCTCCCCCAGGTGTGCCGTTGCGAGCGTTTTGCCCGACAGACCGGCCGCGTACCGACTTCGAAACGGCTCCGCTGGCAAACGCTAGAACCCGTAAGCCCTGAGACGCCATCTTCTCAGCCGCCTCCATAGCCTCTTGTCGACGGGTCGAGTCCAGGACGAATTCTCTGCCGTCCTTGGTGAGATACGTGTCGCAGGCATCAAGGATCCTGTCGATTGCACCTTTGATATAGGCGAACTCCTTCTCGCTCTTCCCGCTTTCGCTTCCAATGGTCACACCCATATACTTCCTCTCCGAGCTGAACGGGGTCTCAGCAACACGGGGCCCAATAGAATCACGAACATCATGCTCTCTGAACCGATCCAGAAGGTCCAGCATGGCGACGTCAGTCGGCTGGCCGACCCAACGCGTGTACGTAGAGGCGTGGTCCCTGCCAGTTGAGGCGAGGACAGCGCGTTCCGCTGCTCCGTTCTCGGTGTGCTGACGGGCGAGACGGGCATTATTTGCTATGTTACCTATGCGCAGGATCCTAAGGGTTGCTGCATCTGGCTTGATTTCGGTTGCCTCGTCATCCGAATCCACGTCGAGGGCCCGGTCGGCCCCAAAATACCACATCTTAGCCGTGGTCATGTGGTTCATTGTTAGGGTACCTAGACGACGTTAGCCGGTAGATTTTGACATAAAGCCAAACATGCCGTACCTGTTTTATCCGTGCAAACGACATTGACGGATCCGAGCGTCTCTACCTTCGGCATTTTGCGGACAATCGCGTTGTGCTTGGCCATGCGATGAACGCCTAGGGCGAGGGTAACGGTGACAATGATAGGGAGACCTTCCGGAATGGCAGCAACAGCCAAGGAAATCGAAATGGTGAAGATCTCGAGGAGCTTCTTGCCCTGGAAGAAGCCAATCAAGGAGATAATGCCGATGACTACAAAGGACATGCGGCTGAGTTGGGAGCCGAGGTCGTCCATTGTAAGTTGCAGAGGTGATCGAGGGCTCTCCGTTCCTGAAACACTGGTCGCAATGGTACCAAAGTGCGTGTCTCCTCCCGTTGCGAATACAATGCCTTGCCCATAGCCCGATTTCACGAGAGTACCCATGTATGCGATATTAGTCGAGCCGTCGCCTTTATCACCGCTCCCAGACGTCTCGGCCACGGACGAGGCGAAGGATGGCGCCGGCAGTTGCAGACTAGATCCTCCAGAGAGGGCCACAGCGGAACGTGTTCGGGCGTCAGCCACTATCCGGACCGGCTCATTCTCTCCGGTGAGATTAGAGGCATCAATGGTCAGGTCAGCCGCCTTGGTGACCCGAATGTCGGCAGGGATGCGATCCCCTGTAGTGAAAAGAACCAGGTCACCCGGAACCAGTTGCGCTGCCATCACTCTAGACGACGTGGCCTCAAGAGTCTCGTCGGCCGGAGTCGTGACGCCGGATCCCACGAGGTCAGGATTTCCCTCTCCGCTCCCGGCGGGCCAAGTCGGCGACCGCGCACCAGCCGATTTGGCCACCTGGCTCCGCACCAGGTGCGCATGGTTCGGGACAAGGTGGTTCAGCGCCTCGATAGACTTCTCAGACCGGTATTCTTGTACGAAACCAACCGTCACCACTATCGTAACGGCCACAGTGATGCTGATGGAGTCGTCCAAATTGCCTAGCACTATCGATGCGCCGGCCGATAGCAGCAGGAGTACAATCAGCGGCTCCTGGAATTGCTTGATAAATCGTAGCCAGAGCGGTTCAGGAGGATCATGGGGTATTTCGTTAGGGCCATAGTCGCGAAGGCGGGCGAGGGCTTCGGCCGGCGTCAGCCCGTGGGTTAGGGAGCTCTGTAGGCGGCTGGCCGTCTCGGCGGGGGTCATGTACGAAAACTCGTCGGCGACGCTCTGCGGCATGGTCAATATCACGCATAAATACCGCTAGTTCCGCTACCATTCTCACCCTAGACTGGGCCGACGTGGTCCTCAAATGTGCCGGCGTATTAGGCCGAGACCGATCTGGCGTGCCGGGGAAGGCGAGTTGGCCATTGCTTGCGCGGGAAGGCGGGTTGAACAGAGGAAGGGACTCCTCGTGGGAGCTTCTAGTAAACCGGTCCATCTGGGAGGGGAGACAGTGGGAGGAATAGCTTCAGAGGCCCGGCATCAGGATGCCGGCGAGCCAATGGATGCTAAGCTAACGGCAACGTCATCCAAGCACTTTAGAGTCGATGGAGCGCCAAGGGAGCGAGGCAGGGAACACGCGACAGTAAGCGTTGCCAATGAGTCGAGAAGCGCATCCACGGACAGAAAGAGTTCTCGGTATGGCGCCCGAATAGGCCGCAGCGGCTTGCGATGGTGCTGCGGGGACCTGCGTTGGGTGCGGGAGGCGGATGGGTTGATGGTTGAATTTTGGGGGAACGTGTTAAACTGCTGAACTCCTAAGCTTGTTGTCAGGGCGTCCAGGTCTGCGCTTTCCCAACTCAACGCGGCGCGCATGAGGCTCAGAGCCAATCCCGGCAGGCTAAAAAAAATGGGCAGGGTTCAGGCCAGGTCCCAGGAACTGCCGCACGCAGCTGCACCGAAGACTTGCCGCTGGGCCTCGAATCACTGTCGGCAGCACATGGGCAATTTCGGAATATGTACCCACGAAATAAATATAGGAAGAGGGCGGACTTGACGGAGGAGATACTGCAGCTTCACAAGGTCCCCTATCTAGCCTACGAAGTAGTAGCAATACCTAGCTATATTAAAATCCGCCCAGGCTTAGGCGGCTCAGTCCTTGTCCCGTCACACAGTCCTCAATCCGGACCCAATCCAGCCAGGATCCGGCCGCACAACAGGTGGTACGGGCACTGTACTGCACATATCACTAGAGGCCAAGTACAGGCTTGGGGGGCTTGGAGGATATTGCAGCCGATTTTGTTGCTGCGCAAGGACGTCACGTCTCGACGCCGTTGAAACGCTGCAAAGTAGCTCGATCGGTGGGCCCGCTGCTTGGGCACGCCCGATGTTTCCGCCACAGCGGCATACCCCAAACTCTCCAAACTCTTGGAGCAAGCGCAGCCACGCGAGCTCTGAACAGGACGGACGGAGTAAAGGGGCAACCCCTGGCAGAGAGTCACAATGCTCCGCCAAAGCTTCTCTTTCAATTTTGCGATTCTGCCGGTCGGTCCCAGGACCCTAGTCTCGCCCATACACACAAAGCATGTTTAAATATGGCCGCATCAAGAAATGCCGTACAAGCGGAGAAATCTCTTGAGAAAAAAGGGTGCCGTAGATGTTGTTATATCGTTGAAATTATTGTTAAGGAAACGCTGCTGCTCTGCCGACCTCTTAGCTAATTCGGATATTGTCCCAAGATGGATATGTGTACTTTTTGCCGTACTACTCTGTATAGTACATGTACGCGCCGGCGCTACTGCCAGTGCGAAGCGGCCCTGAGAGCCATGATTCCCCATTAGTTGGCAGTTAGTCAGTCGGACAGTGCAGTGGGCCACACAGGGGCGGCACCATCCATGCGGGTGGGAAGTGGGAAGGGAACAAGGGGTGAAAGGGGGGTGTGGCGCTCAAGTTTTTCGATATCACGTGATCTGTACTTTCGGCTGCGCGCTTGGGCCATAATGCGTGGCTGGTAGATTACCAGCCTCCTCAATTCATATTTGTTTGCAGACAATCGACCCTTTCAATCAACCCACCCACCTGCCATTGCCCTTCATCAAACCCCCCCCCAAATCGCCGAGCACATCGCTTTGCTCGACGCTTTCCTCTACGCGCCGCACATTTTGCCTCGTCGCGCCTTTCTTGTGCGCCACTACGTCGCTCAAACTTCCGATTTCTCTTTTTCGCACGCATTGCGGTCGGCGAAACATCGATCTGCCGCTCAATAACAACGCGCTCAACTTGTTTACCTCCCCTCCGAGTGCCGTCGCGTTGCCTGATCGCCCGATCCCCGGCCGCGCCCCGGACACAGAGGTGTCGACATTCAACCCACCACTTGCCTGTTCCATTACAACAACACGCACTAGCTGACTTCCGCATCCTGTCGGCGTCACCGCCACCGCCGTCACCATGTTCTACTCGGCGACGCTGCTCACCACGAGCGGCCCCCTGGCCCGAGCATGGCTCTCGGCCAACCAGACCAAGATGTCTAAGGTCCAGATTCTCCAGACCAACCTGGAGGACAGCGTGCAGGCTATCATCACTCCTGAAGGCGATGCGCCGCTGGCTCTTCGCCTCAGTGGCCAGCTCCTCGTTGGCGTCGTCAGAATCTACGGCCGCAAGGCGCGCTATCTGCTCGATGACTGCAACGAGGCTTTGATGAAGATTAAGATGGTACATACTCTCTACCGGTCTACCCTCGTGGCCAATACTAACATTTCCTAGGCTTTCCGATCCACTGCCAACCACGATATTCCTGTCAACCTACAGGTAATCCAGAACAAGGAGTCGCTGATGCTTCCTGACCGAATCACGCCCTATGACAACCTGGATGTCCTCCCGTCCATGAACATGGATCTATTCACGTCGCAGATGATGGAGATGAGCGCCACTCCTGTTGGACGCAAAGGTCGTGCTAGCAACCGCGAGATCAACCTTCAGGAAGATTTCAACAACAGCCAGTTTCTCCGTGACAGCGCCGATGACGACGACGGACTAGGAGCCCTTAACTTGAACCTTGATGGGGATCTCGATCTAGATCTCGACTTTGGTGATGATATTGACGAGCGCCCGACCAAACTGATGGACAAGAGCATCGAGCTGGGACGTGATGCGCCTGCTGCGAGGGGTGTCGAGGACGACATTCTCAGCGTCATGGACGGCGCAGGCCCTAGCAAATTCCGCGAGGAATCGCTTGGTCTTGACCTAGACTTTGGCGACCATGACAACGAGGGAGACATTCAGATGGGCGATGACTTCGACTTTGGTAACTTCGGCGACCAGTCGGCCATGCCCGGCGAGCTGAGCATCGCCCCCGTGGGCCGAGCGCGCCTCTCCGAGTCGCCGTTGTCTGACATCGACGAGGCGTTTGCGCGCGAGGTAGAGCTTGAGTACAGCCGAAACATGACGACCGACATGTACGAGCCGGGCGACGACACGACAAAGACGATCGTGGCTCCCCAGCGGCAGAAGAAGAGGAAGCTCCTGCAACCCGACGAACAGACTATGATCTCTAGCGCACAGATCAAGGAGCAGCAGACAAAACGAGACAATATCCTCCGGCCACAATCCTTCATTCCCCACGACCCCTACATCCTAGGCCTGATGGACCTGCAGAAGTCGGGCGCCTTCGTCACAAACATCCTGCTGGAGGGCCGTAGCGACGGTTGGGCCCCTGAACTCAAGGGTCTCTTATCTCTCAGCGCCATCCGCCCCAACGACCTCAAGCGGAAGCGCGACAGTGGAATCGCCGACATGGACAGCGACGAGGAGCAGCTTGGCAAGTCTCCGCGCCTCGAGATCCCTGAGGACGAGTCACTGGCTGTGGGTGGCACCGGCCTGGGCCACCAGAGCCTCGCCGCCGATGGCACTGTGCTCGAGCTGCCAGGCGACGACGACATGATGTTCCACAACGGCGACGATGATACGCGACACGAAGAGCGGGAAGGCCCTGCGTTTGACGAGACTACGGCGCCAATCGTTCACCCTGCGGATAGCGGCGCCGTCTCCATCGGCACTAAGCATGCCGTGCACATTCTCCGCGACCTCTTCGGCTCCGAGGCCGCTACGAACGCCGACAAGCGCAAGAAGGCCTCCGTCGTGTTCCAGGAGCTCCTGCCGGAGACGACGACCACCAAGGCGGATGCGACTAAGATGTTCTTTGAGTGCCTGGTCCTGGCCACGAAGGACGCCATCAAGGTTGAGCAGCCTGAGGGCTCTCTAGGCGGACCGATCCGGGTCCGTGGAAAGAGGGGCCTCTGGGGCGAATGGGCCGAACGCGAGGCCGGCGGCGAGATCGCGCACCAAGACGAGCAGCAGTCTCTAGACGGACCTCAGCCTGCCGTAGCTAGCACGGCGACTGTCGCGGTGGAAGCCTGAAACCAACTGGGCCCGAGGGAGCCGAGGGAGCTGCCCTCAGCCTGTTTGGCTTGGCACATTCTTGTACACAATATAATCATTGCATCTTGGCCGTGGCCCGGCTGCCAGGAAGGGAGTGGGGGGTTCTCTTGTTTTGTTTTCTACTTTTATTTTTATTTTTGGGTTCCTGTCATGCGACCAAGTGGCGTCTGGCGCTTTGGAAGACTTAGGGAGATACCATTTTTGGCGGGGCTCGGGTGTCTGGCTGTCAAAATGCAAGCGAGGTGGCGAACAACAACAGGTCAAGGGTAAGAGTCAGAAGGGCATGGCAGTCCGTGCAGAGATGGGGGGGGGAGAGGGTAAAAGGACGGTCAACCTTTTGTCGAGTATGGGAGTGCAGGATACCTCTGTAGTGCAGTCTATCGATTAGTCGCTCATCAGGGCCTCGCGGTGGCTTGAGATAGCAAGTAGTGGGGTTGACGATCCAGGAATCCTAATTGGAAGGAATTATTCGACAGCTGCATCCAAGGCGTGTGTCTTTGTGCGAACTACATGTATTTTTCTTTGGCCGGCTTGTCAGGCTTAGGCGCAAAAAAATGCATGCAGCCCACGTTTCCCGAACGGCCAGCCTTGCCCACGACGCCGGGCCAGAGGCAAGCCACCCACCACGGACCACGGCTGTCCCAAGTACCTCTGTACCTACCACAAGCTACGGCAGTTTTCGGCCCCCAGATTCTGACATGCCACAGTAGCGTTGTTGTGGGATGCGGGATGCGGGCATGCATGGGTCTCCCAGCCCTCCGGCACTCTTGGCTACGGCGTTCTTCGATGGCCGTTGCCTCACTCCCCCAAAAAAGGGAACAAAGCAGTACTCGCGGCGACAGGAATGGCTATCCAGCGTCGGCGCAGATGGGAACGAATGGCCAAACCCAGCGAGCCAGGCTTTGTGCGTTCCCCCCCACCCTTCCCGGTCCCTCCTATGAAGCCGACCATGAGGGGTGGCGACAATAGGCCGATGAGTTTGGCCGGACCCCTCCTTCGCGCTCGATTTACCGATTCCTCCGTGCCTCCAAAAGGAAACGGTCTCCAGTCGGGTTGGCCGGATCGGCGCGCCATTGAGATCCTTTTGCATAGCGACAGCTCCCAAGCACTCCTCATGACGCTGTCTCACCGCGTTGGGAGTTAAGCCATTCGCTCTTAGTGGTGCAACAAGAGCACACCAATTCGTCCATTATTTGATTTATTCCGCCATGTGTCCTCTTCCCTTTTTCTGTTACTTTTCCTCAGGGCTCTATTAGCCGTCGTGTTGGTTTCAGTCTGTTTCCCTGCCCCTTCCGTCGTGGCTGTTTGTTCTCTGGCTTCTGGACCGCCGCCTCTCTTTGTGGCTGCACAGCCAGCTCGTTTTTCAAAGAAACATTCCGTTGCAGGGCCCATCACGCGACTAGGTACCTAGTGGGGAATTTAACACGCCCGCCTAAAGAGCGCCCGCGACCATTGTTCACCGCCGAGGCCGGCTCGCCTCTTGCTTCTGCGTGCGTTAGTTAGGCGTCTCCAGCCATAGGGTCTTCGTCCCTTTGGGAGAGGGGGGGGAGACAAAATGGCCGTCAAGCCCTGGGGGCCGCCTGGGCCGCCTGGGCCTCCTAGGCCGCCTAGGCCGCCTAGGCCGCCTAGGATGCCGGCCGCCGGCATCACTATATACCCAACACCCCCCGACCGGGCGAACACAAGGAGAACGTGGACTACACACCATTACAACATATCGCATTCTTCCCTTAGGGGCATGGAAATCGCCGTACCGCCGTCCCAGGACTTCCCTCCCCCTGGTGGAACCATGGTGTACGAGAGGAAGCCTCTCCCCGCTGTTCCGCCGCAGGGCAGGCGCTCGACCGCCTCGTCCTTCGGCCGCGAGGCCAACAACGCCTTTCAGACACCGGAGCGCAGCATGGAAAACATCCGCCAAGATTTTCGGGACTGGGCCACCGAGGCGGCTGAGATCGCCGTGTTGCTAGACCAAACCACCAAACCGGTCCGGGCCAGCCGCCGCCATCCGGAGATTCAGTTGCCGCCAATCAACACTTTCCCGGCAACACCGCCCTCGGAAATTGTGTCGCCGCAGCCGAGGCAGTCGGTTCCAAAGATCCTCCAGCTAACCGGGCTGCCAAACCCGCTGGCTAGCCCGTCGTCTACCACCCCTTCGGGATACAACCCGCAGCACAAAGTCCGCCAGCTCATGGGCATGGACATCGACTCGGATGACTACCAGTGGGTTCCCGTGCCGCCTGTATCACCGCTCACGCCAACTAGCAGCATCTACAGCCAGGATGGTCTAGAGACAACAATTTCAGAGCCGGATGAGAGCATGTGCACAGGCTGGAAGGAGGAAGAGGGCTATGCGTCGGACTCCGGAGAAGGCACCCGACGCGTCTCATGGGTCGACCGGGCAGCGACGGGCCTACAGTCATTACACATTAACAGGGCAAGGAAGACGTCCATCACTAGCACTCACTTCCACACTGAACAGCTGGGTGTTGCTGTCGAGCTGGAGACACCAAGCCATTCACGGGTCCTCGGCGGGCTGTTCGTTCGCTTCCAGGACACGCCTAAGCCGAAGGCAAAAAAAGAGTCAAAGAAAGACTCGAAGCAGGGGACAAAGAAGGAGTCCAAGGAGGAGTCTAAGGAAGAGTCCAAGAAAGAGTCCAAGAAAGAGTCCAAAGAGCTGAAGGAGTCAAAGGAGCCCAAGAAGGCGCGCCACCAGCCAAGCATCAGCAGCAGCTCAGTCGATTATCACATCAGCACCGCCGAGATCGCATATGCTACCAACACCGGCAAGAGAAAGGGTCACAGCTCCCAGCCTAGCGCTAGCAGTATCGGCAGCATCTTCACTCAGAGCAGCAGCTCATCCGTTTACAGCACTCCAAGCTCCCTAGACCAAGGGGACAGCTGCACGAATCCATCCCTTGGCTCCCCTCTGCGCAGTCCCCCCCCGCCCGGCCTCAATATTGCTGCTGGCCCTACGTCGGGTGTGGCCCCGAGCGCAGGCGACTCCCCGCCGAAGACGCCGTATCCATATCCGCTAAAGAGCGTCTTCGACGTGTCTGACGACGAGGATGGAGCATCTCCATCTGGGAGCGAGCCCGACATTCCTAGCAGGCGGCGCTCAATGATGGACAGAGTGTTCAAGGGCCGCCACAGGTCCCGTGGCTCGGGCGGCTCGGGCGGCTCGGGCGGCGGGTCCAAGGGAAACACTTCCTGGACCATCCCGAGCTCACGCTCTGACTCCCACTCAACGGCTCTCGATACACGGCCGGCAATGAGCGTGACAAGTGCCGCAAGGGGTGCTTCGGCGCTTCCACAAGCATCGCCCTCGCGGCAACGGTCTGTCGTGAGGAAGGAGCGGCCATTGGCTGCGCCGACCTCGCCGCTACCATTGGCCAGCTTTGGAGGCAAGGCCGGGCTCGCCCACAGGAAGGGAGACCTAATGGAACAGGCGCGGGCCGCTATCGGCGGTAGGCACAAGGATGTCAAGAGACATGAGGATCTGCTACGGGGGATCTACGGGCACGGGCTACTCGACGACACAGCTCGCAGGGCGAAAGTCTCTCCGCCGGTACCTCCTCGACCGCTCTCCATCGTGGCGGAAGGCGACAAGTTTACCGGAAACTGGCTATAACAAGACTGGAGAGCTTGCCAGCTGCTTGTGAATAGCGAATAGCAGGCACCTGGATTCCATGCTTATCTCTATATATTACACCATTGGAATCGAAGTCAAGGCGGGACCCTGCGACAGGGCATATGGATATGAGAAATGAGGGACGCATCATGAGGAACACACTTTTTGGGAGGGCTTGGGAAGAAGACCTTGCCTCCGCTAGTCAATCGCTTACAAGGGCATTCTGGAGAACAATACGGATATGGGTGGGCTAAAGGAGTCTCTTGGGTTTTAATAATGTCAAGATACCAACAGCGCAATAAGCGCTGCTACTACGACAGGCACACAATGCCTCTGAGATTACACATAAAATTTACTATCTCGGCGCTCGGTCGATAAAAAAAAATGAAAATCAGAGCAGAGAAACAAAGGCCAATTGACGGTGTATACCCATAACGAGCAGTGGGCTGGGTGTGGTCGGTCCAGATCGGTGCCCGAAGTGGCTCGCTCCCCGAAATTCTCGGCAGCAGTTTAGGGGGCATCAACAAGAGCCGAGACGCGCCGGGAACCACTGTCAGGGATCTTAACAGCTTGACCCCGGAAGCCGCGAAGCCGCCAAGCCCGGGGTCCCGATGGTACAGTACCTACTAGGCATGCCCCACCTGAGATCTTCCTCCGAGGTGCGCCACAGCCTCGCTTTCTCCGGGTGCTCGGCTAAGCTCTTCTGCCGCCCGCAACGCCAACAGACAGCCGAATCTTCCGGCGAGAATGAGAACCGCCGACGAGGTGGATCAGATCCAAACCGACGGTACCCCTGCAGCCAAAGGAGAAGCGCAGACGACAGTCCAAAACGAAGCAGGCGTCGCCTCGGACCTCCAAGCTGCTCTGCTGCGGAGAAGCTCAGCAGCAAGAGGCCACGCGGAAATCGAACAAGCGGTCGAGGACAACGTAGGGAGCGAGGACGACGCAGAAGGGGGTTCGGATAGAGACGAAGCGGCATACTATTGGGACGCCGCGACAATGGGCCCCCTCAGCCCGGCTTCGTTGGTCAGTGTCTATAATGCCTTGCCCAGGCGTGCCATTCGTAGATCGTCACCATGATGCTCATGAACTACAAGGCCGCGCTCGCCCGGCTTCGAGCTTTTAAGCCGCCTCCGTTCCCGCTATGGGACCGCCTGCCGCTGAGCCGGCGAGCCGCAGTGCTGGTACTGCTCTATGCGGACCGCCGTGGGGATCTGAGGGTTGTCATTACTATGCGGGCCGCCACCCTGCGCAGCTACTCTGGTACGTCAAAGGCGGGCCGGCGAGGAGCCTTGGCCCGAGCGACACGCAGCTGACCCGGGGCTGCTCTGGTATATAGGCCATGCGGCTCTCCCTGGAGGAAAGGCGGATAGTCTAGAGGAAACCCCTTGTGAGCCACCCCAGCCTTAACAGTCGCGCCCGCCGTCCCTGACGCTTTAGATCAGACCAAATCGCCCGCCGCGAGGCCTGGGAGGAAATCGGCCTGCCCATGGTCGATAGCAAGATCCCCCCGCCGTTCCGCATCGAGCACCTCTGCTACCTACCCTTCAACCTCGCCAAAACAGAGCTCGTCGTGAGGCCATGCGTGGCCTTCCTCCACGCAACCGACCCGCCCGTTCCTTTGGGTAGCGCCGCGGCCGCCGAGACCCCGACTGTCGAGGAGAGCCTGATTCCCCGCCTCGATGCCAAGGAGGTCGCCGCCGTGTTCTCGGCTCCCATGCATAATTTCTTGCGTGCCGAGGACGAAACTGACCTTCAGAAGCTGCCCCTGCCACCTGGCCGATGGTACGAGGGGTCGTGGTCCTCCTGGCACGAGAAGCCGTGGCGGATGCACTACTTTTACGTCCCCGTCAACAACCAGCGGGTGACGCGGCCAAAGGTTCGCGAGGGCGGGCTGGCGTCGCTCGCCGAGCACGCCGACGAAGACGACGAAGATCCCGGTCGGTTCAAGGTCTGGGGCATGACTGCGCGGATCTTGGTAGACGCCGCTACCGTGGCGTACGGGGAGAAGCCCGAATTCGAGCACAACGCCCACTTTGGAGACGAAGCCATCATCGAGTCCATGGCCAAGCTACGCATGCTCGGCGAGAAAAAGAGACCAGGGGGCCAGTTCACGAAAGAGGATATACAGAAAGCCAAGAGGGTAACTAAGATGTAGAGAAAGCGCAGAAAAGGGGGGGGGGGTTAGCAAGCGAGTGTACGGTTACCCCGATTAGAGTTCCTTGGTCTGTTCTTTCTGTGTAGTAAGCTACCTGCATTCGCCATAATTGCAATCATATTCTCTGCTGGCTAGAAAGCAGCCCGTCGTCACGGACTTGGCATTTTCAGCACAATGGGCTCGTGGTTTTGCCGGTTCCATCCCTGTGGCGTTGTCCGCCTCGGCGTCGTCACCTCTAGTGGCATGCGGTGTCCTTGGTTGCAGTAGTGCGAGCTCCAAACACCAGGTATCCAAGTCCAGCGCCAACCGAGACGGCAATCATGACCCATCCGTTGTAAGTCATGAAAACTAACCTGCAAGACCGCGTCAGCCTCTCTTCGTCCCACCGCACGCTAACGTCAAGCTTTATACAGTACTTACATGATCATGAAGGCGTAGAAGTTTTGGATGCCATAGAGTACCGACTTGATGACATGGGCGCGTCGTGTGACCTCGACCCGGTTTTGGCCTGACCAGAGGAAGGGGGTTGTCTCAGTAACAGTCTCGGACGCTCATCGACAGGTAGTTTCTTAGCGATCGGTTCGTTCTTGCGAGCATGTAGAGCATAGTACCGAAGCGAACCGACAAAGAAGAAGAGTCCCAGACCCAGGGGGGAGGAGGGGCACGGAGGGGCACAACTTACGCGGCGCAGTCTCGGCCCGCTTGTTCATCGTAACCTCGTACCGGCGGATGCCCTCGCGCAGCGCCTCGTAGCCCATCGAGAGGGCGAGCACGGCGAGGAGGGAGACGACGAGGGACAGGGTCGAGGTGACATGCCATTGACGGAAGACGATGCAGAGGTTCTCGGTGTTCCACGTGAAGAGCATCTGGTACGGCGGGAGGCGCGTCAGCCACGACAGCCATAGCAATGGAGGAGGGGGAGAGCAGAGGAGCGTCGCACGTTCATGCTGCACATGGGGCCGTGGCCGCCATGGTCCATGTTTCCGTGGTCCATATTTCCGTGATCCATGGCGCTGTGGTCCATGTGCGCGTGGTGGGAGTGGTCCATGTTGGTATGCGTGGATGGTAGTGCTGTCGATGCAGTCGTGGAGAAGGACGGCGGATGAGAAATCAGGGGACTGGTCCGAGCGGCAACGAGCTTCTCTAGCTAAGGAGGGAGCAAAAGGCAGGCGAGGAGTCTGCTCTAATAGTGCAAGAGCGGTGAGGATGGGGGAGGAGCAGCTAACCAGGAAACCAAAAAGCTCTCAAATATGCGCAGGCTAAGGATGTTTGGCCCAAGGAGTGTGGAAGGGTCGTCAGCTGTCAATCGTGGTGGAACCAGATGGGATGATGCGCTGTGCTGCTCGACTGGCGGTGCGGTGCTGTGGGTGCAGCAGTGGGAGAGACTTGGAGCCTCCCTCGCACGGCGCTCCACCAATCCTCAAACAAGGGGGCTTCGTCTGAGACATGGCTACGTTCGACCCCCCGCCGTGCCGATAGGGGAGATTGGCCCCTCGCCCTTAGTGCTTTTCTGGCTGGTGGCGCGGCTACAGCGGGTGATGGCTGCGGGGTTATGCTGCAGGTGTTCCCGCATAGGCCCAAGGGCCAAAGCTTACCACGGGTTTGCGCCATACTTACAGTACGAACGCGCCTGTGTACCTACTGTAGGTAGGTGGTGTAGTAAACATGCGCCGTGCCTGCTTTAGCTGCGCTACCTCCTTAGTTCGCCCTCTGTTCCAAGCAACCCAGCACGGCTACTAAGGTTCTGGGCTGCACCCAAAAAATGGGTATGGAAGGCGAAGGTTCCGCGCATTATTAATTGCTCCTACGGCCGTTCCCCGCCGAGCACCAGCCAGGTATCTGGCTTATCTCTCGCTCTCTCGCTCCCCCTTTCAGTCGTCTGCCTCTGTACCGAAGCAAACCGAACCGAAGCGACGGGGGAGAGTTTATGTACAACGTCTAGGCGCTAGCCGAATACTCTTGGAACCATCTTCTTCTTCGTCTCCTCTCGCTCCGGAAAGTTAGGGAAACTGCCCAGTGAAAACTGAGGTATACACTGTTCCCGCTCCTCGCCTGCCTTCCTCATCCCCACCAAAAATGCCTCTAGCAAATCCTGTGAATCTGCCAAAGTGGTGAGTACAGCGAGAACAGCCTTCTCCTCCGAGGAGCCGGCGAGGGTTGGCTGATACATGTGCCAGGCTTGAGGAGAACTCGCACCTCCTTAAACCACCAATCAACAACTACTGCGTCTACAATGAAGACTTTAGCGTCATGGTTGAGCCTCCCCGCTTCCCGAACCAGGCGCGGCGGTCGCCAGCTGAGGCTAGCTAACCAACCCTCCACAGATTGTCGGCGGACCCAACGCCCGGACCGACTATCACATCAACCAAACGCCGGAGTGGTTCTACCAGTACAAGGGAGCCATGATGCTCAAGGTAGTCGACGATGGCCAGTTCCGCGACATCATCATCCGCGAGGGCGAGATGTTCCTGCTGCCTGGTAACACCCCACACAACCCGGTCCGGTTCGCCGACACGGTCGGCGTGGTGCTAGAGCAGAAGCGCCCGGCGGACGCCATCGACCGTATGAGATGGTACTGCCAGAGCTGCCGCGAGGTCGTGCACGAGGCCGCCTTCCACTGCACGGACCTTGGCACGCAGATCAAGGCGGCTGTCGAGGCATTCAAGGCCAGCGAGGAAGACAGGAAGTGCAAGAACTGTGGTGAGATTGCAGATTGGTGTCCTAAGCCCGGCTCCATCAAGGACCCGAACATCGAGTGAGGACATCCGATCCCGGCCCCAGATATGTTCTGTATTTACATATATGTACTCGCCTCCGCCCCGGTGTTAAAGACAAAGCCATGGGCCGTCCTCTTCTCCCCCTTCGGCGGGCCTGTGCTTTGCGTGCTCCTACCCTTCGTCCCCTACCCTCCCCGTTGGCGGGGATACTTTACGTCTCGGCATACTGGTAAGCGCCGGGAGACTCCTCAACGTTGACCTCGATCTTGGCCTCTTCTATTTCCTTGCCGTCGACCCTGATGCCGGCGCGCATGACGTCCCCGGGCACAACCGGGCCGACGCCCTTGGGGGTGCCGGTTAGGACAATGTCGCCAGCCTCGAGGGTCATGACCTTCGAGATCTCGCTTAGGAGGGTGGGGATCTGGAATAGCATCAAATTGGTGGAGTCGTTCTGGCGGACCTCGTTGTTGACCGTGAGGTAGAGCTCAATGTTGTGCGGGTCTGGGATCTTAGACTTCTCAATCACCTGGCTGAGGGGCAGGAATGTGTCGAAGCCCTTGGCGATACTCCACGGGAGACCCTTCTTCTTAGCCTCGTTCTGGACATTCCGCCCGGTCATGTCAATACTAAGGGCATAGCCTAGGGAAGGGGAACGAGAGGGGAGAAAGTCAGCCATTGAGGCGCCGGAGGGCACGGTGGAAGTGACAGGGAGGCGAATAACACACTCTCAATGGCGTCCAAGGCAGCCTTCTCGTCCTTAGCATCCAAGTCCTTGAGCCTCTTGCCCAGGATCAGGGCCAGCTCGACCTCATAGTGAAGGTCAACGCCCTTGGGCCGGATCACGGGGCCATCCCCTGGCAGCAGGATGGACGTAGTGGGCTTGAGGAAGTAGAATGGCTGCTTGGGGCGAGCACTGTTCAACTCGGTGATGTGGTCCCTGGAAGCCCGGTTAGCGGGACGGAAACCCGGATGGCTGAGACAGTGTCACCGCCTCTGCTCCCCTCGTGTAACTCGAGAAAATGAAGAATGGACGTGACGGATGCGGGACAATCAGGGCACAGCACCACACAGGCCAAACGCTGCTTCGAGAACGGGAAGTTTTAGGGTTGGGGTAGGAAAGGAGGGATATATCACGCACGCATAATTGCGGCCGATGCAGACGACCTTTCCAGCCTTCTTGAGAGATGCCATGGTGGCCAGTCCTCTTCGTAGTGTTAACATGTCTCTATCAACAACCGGCACGCGAGCCTCGTGGTTGGGGTCAGCTGCTTATAGGTGATTGTTCGGGGGGTGCTATTCCGGCGCACGTCTTGCCGATAAAGGAGGAATGAGGAGACGGGCTGCGGGCAAGCTGCAGGTTGCAACACCGGCAGATGCTGGAACATCTCCCCCCCTGCGGAGCACCTTTTTTTTTTCTTTGGAGCGGGCCAGCGGGGCCTTCTAGCAGCTGCCAGGGTACTACGGAGCAGACAGAATGAGAGCTCAATGCAAATCCACCTCTGCTTAGCTGCCCTCGCAGGGGACGACTATTAGGCTTTGGAAGGGGAAGAGGGGTGTTGTCAGCCTCCACTATACCCCCCCATTTCAATCATTGCGATGATCAACCCCCGGTGCTTGTCCACCTTTGTCCATCTTATCACCTCCGACGATAGCAGTTGCTCGCGGCTCCTAGCCCTTGAACCCCCAAAGCAGCCCTCCACCCCTCCCCCCTTCCCCCTT